>CANHQG010000310.1:0-49770 GCA_947462335.1 Harmothoe impar
CGCTGGCTTTTTCATTAAAAAGGGGTGCAATTTTTTTGGCCTCCCCCCCTCCAAGGGGTCCAAATTTCTTTCGTTCCCCACCCCCCACCAAATCCACCAACTCCCCCTCCCCCCCCCCCCCCCCCCCCGTTGTTAAAAAATGACCACTTCCTAAGGCCAACGGAATAAGATCGGCTGCAGGGACACGGTCTAACCTTTCCCCAGAATTAGGGCCGGGTTTGAAATTGTTACTTGGGCTTTTACCCTCAAATCAAAATAATTGTCAAAAAAGTATATGAAAAAGGGGAGCTTGGCACTCTTTATATTAACTGTTCTATATAAAAATACAAGCTATAAGCCTATGTAATGGACAGTATAAATAAACAAGTACAAACAAAACTGTTTTGCCACACCCGAACTGAGAAGTTTTTTTGGCCCAACTACAGTTAGGGAGTGGTCATTTTCTAACAACAGGGGGGGACCAACAAATTTTGGACCCCTTGAAGGGGGGGAAACCAAAAAAAATTGTACCCGTCTTGAGGGGCGGGGACCAAAAAAATTGTACCCCTTTTTAACGAAAAAGCCTGTGCGTTACTATAGCTCAAAGGGGTCCGCTGTGCTGAATGTCAACTTGCCTGGGGGGGGGGGGGGGGGGGGGGGGTTGCAAAACAATTGTGACCCCTTCCGTGGGGGGAGGGGGGACCAAGACAATTTCGACCCGCTCGCGCAAAAATCCACCCATCCCCCCTGCTGTTAAAAAATAACCACCCTCTTAGCTTATGTGGAATTTCTATGTGTAGGGTTTAGAGGGCACCACCTTCCCAGATGGTCTGTGCAGGGTAGGCAGCAGCAACAGAGGGGTTTCTGGGTAGCGTGCCCCACATCCGGTGGCATTGCATTGTGGGTAATTAGCGGTGGGGGTATGGGGTGTCCGCTGGTTCTCGACGTTCCCGGGTGTGTCTCAGCGGACCGCACGCCAGGTACAGGCCTGTGACGTACCACCCGTGACGTACCACGTCACGTGACGTCTACGTCCCCAACCCCTACTTATAAACTCGGCTAACCCTTTAACCCTTTAAGGACAGCATGATGCCTTAATGCATCATGTCCTTGGGCGTTGTGATACATGAATGCAGCCCTTGCGGGTAACTCGCCAGTGCTGCATTCAAGCATCATGCCAAGTCTACGGGGTTGAGACACTCTCGTAGGATCAGCGTGATGCACCAATGGAGCATTGGCGAGTTACTCGCTGGGGCTGCATTGGTGTGTCATGATGACCAAAGTAATCTTTTAGCGACATCCATCCTTAGAGCGTTGAGGGCCGTGTTCACACACAGAAAAGTGAGAGTCATTGTCGCTAAAACTACCTGCCTGACCCTCAGCTGAGGGTAGTTTTAGCGACAATGACTCTCACTTTTCTGAGGGCGTATTGCTTTAATACATCATGCCCTTTAGAGTCATGATGCATGAATGCAGCCCTTGTGAGTAATTTGTTAGTGCTACAAGGATTTTGTCCCGCCTCAACATTGCTGATTCAATCCCTGAATGGCGGCATGATGTAAGATTGCAGCCCTAGTATAGTCAGGGGCAGACCCAGGAATTTGAAAAGGGGGGGGGGGGTCCACCACACGGCAAAGTACCAAAAAGTGACGTGCCGCGACTCGCGGCGGATCGAATTATCATTTAAAATTTTTATTTTTTTTCCCAAAAGGGGGGGGGGGGTCCGGACCCCAAGGACCCCCCTCCCTGGATCCGCCCCTGATAGTGAGAAAAAATCACCATGGCTGCATTCTTAAACCCTTTCAACCAGTGACATAACATGTTAAAGCAGAATGCGGCTCTTAAAGGGCTAAGCACGCATGGTGTTGTAATCGGCACCTCTTTAAGCATGCAACCTAACTTTAGGTGGACACAAGGATTCTATAGCATAATGTACATAGGCCATCATGTTCAAGTTGTTAATGGTATAGTCTGGGCCAGTGGCGGATCCAGGATTGACTAGAGAAGGGGGGGGGGCCCAAACCTGGCCAACCTAGAGTGACTATCTGTTTCCCACGCGAGAAGCGCATTACCTGTATTAAGGGGGTATGGGGGGGCATGTCCCCAGGAACATTTCGTTGATCTAGCCTTGAAATGGTGCATTCTCACGCATTTTAGGACACCCCCCTCCATCCAAATCAGGGGCCCTTAGTCAAGCCCTATGAATCATACTTCACAATCTCGTTATCTCTTTCCCTCTTTTCTTCTTTTATCTTTTCTCTTCTTTTTTTTTTGGGGGGGGGGGGGCAAGGCCCGTCGCCCCCCCCCCCTGGATCCGCGAATGTGGGCTATAATATTAAGATGTGCACACTTGAACTTCAACGCTTAAGCTTAACGCTTAAGCTTCTAATAAGTCGTATTATCAACCCTTTATAGGGCGCATTCTACTTAAACGTGCTAGAATATTTGCGGTCATGATGCATTCATTTAGCCCGAGTGAGTCTATTCTCTCCAGCAGTGGTTAAGTGTATGCGCCAGGGAATGCATCATGCCGACCCCCCCCCCCCCCCCCCCGTGCAGTACCATCGCCGTCTGGCCGGCATGATGCCCCAGCATGATGCATAATCGCAGGCTCCAGCCTGGGCTGCATTCATGTATCATGACAACAAGAGGCACAGCACATTAAAGCACCATGCGGCCCCCGGGGGGGGGGGGGCACTCAGTTCTGAAATGACTACCAACCTCCAAACGCCCCATGGAAGCGGTGGATCTAAAAATTAGGGGCCGGTGACTCTTTGTACCCTCAAAAATAGGGGGTGGTAACTCTAGAGGAGGGTCTTAGTACCATATCAATGATAGAATGTAAAGAAAATAATCATTATCCATGTCTACTGCACTGTTTGCATCAGGAAATACAGGTAGTGTTACAGGGGTACCTGAAATAATAGGGGCGCTGACTTAGGCCACTCAAAAAAAATGTTTCTCATCACCGCGCGCATCGTGAAAATCGTGATTCAGGGAAAAGTTTTTTTGTTTTTTTTAGATTTTTAATGAAAAATCTGTCAAAAAATGGACAAATATAGGCATATTTGGTATCAAATTAAAGCATATGTACAGTCAGTAAAGCAGAGAGATAGGAATAGATTGCATTTTAACTATCTGTATGGATCAATAAACTGTTAACTACTAAAATGTGTAAATGGTGCGCGGAAAGTCTTAATTTCCCTACGTATTTTATCCCCCAGTAAAAAAAAAAAAATTTAAATAAAAAACGCCCTCGTCATATTTTTCAGTGCCGGGTGATGAGAAACAACTTTTTTTTTGAGTGGCCTTATATGTGAGGAATGAGGGGGGCGGTAGTTTGGCAGTCGCGGGTACTGTCATAGAGTGAGTGCCCCCCCCCCCCCCCCCCCGGGCATGCGGCCTTCAGAGGGTTACCCTATATGGGGCTCTATGGCCCGGTCCCCGCACTTCCGTATGAAAATAGACACCATCCTCGTTCAGAAAACGCAAAGGAACGGGGTGGTTTTCCCTGAATTTGCATGTCAGTGAAATTTAGAAATATGGGGTCTTTTTTCATAACAGCTTTGTGGAAATTGAAAATATGGGGTCTTAAATCAGCCTGAGTTCGCATTCATAATTTTTATTCTCAGCTATATACATGTGCACAAAGTATCTGCCATGTTATTATAGATACAACATGGTTTTATGCCCATTAGCTATTAATTTAGGATGTGAGAAAGTGCTACAACAATATTTAGTCCATTTGTGTATATATATGTGACTTCCAATGTAAGAGAAAGGCTATAACATATGTTTGCGTTTTCGCAGAAAAAGGGGTCTGTTTTGGGGCTCAAGATTTAGCGATTTTTCCCAAATAAGGGGGTACTTTACAGCCAGAATTGTGAAAAAGGGGTATATTTTCAAAGGGCTGAACGTGGATGGTGTCGGTTTGTCATATAGAGTGCGGGGACGGGGCTCTATGGATGACACTTATAAGTAACAGTAGCCCCTAATAATATACACCGCTACCTCCCCAGTTTGCCGCTAGGAGGCGTCTTAGTCACGTGATAAGGAAGGATGTCACGCGACTTCTCGTCCCCCTCACGCGAGACTCAGATTTCCGGATGTGGTATAGAAGGGTTGCTAGGACAGCTGGTACCCGAGTTTCGCTGTTATACGTGTAGTCGGAAAGGACCAGCGCAGAGACGCGTGACGTTAGCTGGGCGGGGGGGGGGGGGGGGGGGAGGGGTGTGAGAAAGTAGGGTGGGAAAATTCAGAAAATTGATCTTAACATGAAGCTGTTTTAACGATGGGAAAACACGAAATAAAGCTTATCTCCGCCATGCTTAAAGATGGGTGCGATACCCTGTTGTACAGTTATAATAAGACCGCCTTAACCATTTAAGGGCTGCTTAGTGATTTAATGTCATTTTTCGCCATGATGCATTAATGCATGTAGCCCAGGCGACTATCTCGCTATATACTGACCCTTTGAGCGTGCATGACCCCAGTACAAAGTCTGCCAGATGTTAAAATGCCGCACTGGCGAGTTACTCGCCATGGTTGTGTCATACAAGGAATCCCCTTAGTTGGGAGACTCCTTTAATATGAGGAAGTTGACTAAGTCTTGAGGTCTTGTAGTATAGTTGGTATTTATTACAAGTTGACAGCAACAGTACAGTAAGTACAATGTAGGTTCCACTCAGTTACACCTATCCACACAATAATATAGGTCTTGGTAAATATACCTAATAACCCTGAGGTTAGTAATGGACTAGAGCCAAGGGGGTCCTACACCATGTCTGATAGTTGGGCCTAGTAGGGCATAGCCTATAGCCTTGTTCTCAGTCAGTGGAGAGGTCCTTGCTCAGTGGTGTCCATGTGTAGAGTGAGGATGGAGATGCCCAGTGCTGGGACCTGACCCTATTTAAGGGGGCCAGGCTACCAGCATGGCATCTTGAGTGTTAGTGTCAGTTGACAGTGATTGGCCAAAAGGTGCAACAAGCCCCTATGTGACCGTGTGCAGCGGCCTGTGACGGACCTGAGGCTTGTGCAGCGGCCTGTGACGGTCCTGGGGCTTGTGCAGCGGCCTGTGACGGCCCTGGGGCTTGTGCAGCGGCCTGTGACGGCGCTGGGGCGCCCGTGACGGCCTGAGAGGGTTGTGTCACGTGTGGCAGCATGTGACACTTACATAACAGCCTTTGAGAGGGAGTAAACCGACCTGCACGTGCCTCACGTGTTGGGCCACGTGCGTCACATGACAGGTGCCTCCCCCTCGGGAAAAAGGACAACTCTCCGTCAGTTGTCATTCCATCTAAAAATTTGGGGTGAATTTTGGAATTTTATCCACAATTTTTGGTGGCAAATAGAATTTACCTTTTTGTTTTTGATTTTTTTTTTTTTGTAGTGAAGTACACTTTTTTTGTAATATAGATGATGTGAGAGTATGTAAATACCAAAGGTCTGGGGAGAATTTTGGTTTTGTGCTTGGCTAGTCATCTACATTATATACAGTGTAACTTAACTATAAGGTATGTAAACCTTCTTTGTACCAATTTGGTACTTTCTTAATCACATATTATACAGTGTAGTAATACATTGTGTCTTTATCTGACACTTTTCAAATCATTGTTTGAATTATATACACAGCATGGTACATCTTTGTCTTAATTCTAAAACATGATGAAAAATGTGTTATCAAGTAATAGGCTGTCTTTGGTGAATAGGTGCTTTGTGGAACTGAGTGGATTTTGATATATCAATGTTCACATGTGAATACAAATATACAGAGTATAATGCAAATTATGCAAAATCTTATGATAATCTTTTACAAACTTTTTTGTTTGATACCAAAAAAACCAAGGCCACTTTTATATAAAAGTAGGCCAACCGGCTTTGAAGTTTGTTTTCTTATTTCTAGATAGCGCTTATCCATGGATTTGCGTGATATAGCAATCAGTAATGTACATTTTATGCATCGTTATGTGCTTGTCCGGTGGCGGATAAGTGTTCATAATTGTGTCATCTGACATTTTGCATTACTTAAGTTTGTAAGTTTGTATGTACAAATACAGTCCTTTTTATGCAGATATTTTGTCCTTATCCGGTGGAGGGTAAGTGTTCATAATGTCATAAAAAAAATGACTCGGTATCTTGTTTCTGCAATGATAGTTGAATCTTACAAGATTCTTGGTGTTGGCAATTTGCAACTTGTGGATCTACACTTTGATCAGAAATGTCTTTGCAGTGGGCCGCTGCTGTGAGATTTAAGTCTTTTGTGTAGTATCCTAGGGTTAGTCAGCGGACTATCTCCCTTTTTGCTTCATGTTTTTCTGTAAATAGTCTTACATAATACAAAGGTATACAGTGTAAAATACAGTGCAAATACAGTGTTATATACAAACATGTTTGATTAGCAATTTAGATTGTAATAATACAATTTCATACATATAAATGCATGTTTGAGCAAGTTTGACATGGTTAAGAGTACGCAATTGTTTTTGTAAAACTTCAATTTTTCAAAAATTGGCTGTTTCATTTTGGGATACCTTAAAATTGATTTCCTGATACTACTGACACACACTGAGACCTTGCTTTGACCTTGGGATTGTGAGAGTTTGAAAATTTTGCACCTTGAGCAGATTTTTGAGTGGCACCTTGAGGCTATTGTGTCATGCGGCGCAAGATGCGTCGTGTGCCGCGGTGACACCGGTGGTTGACACCTTTTGGTGAGCAGATCATGTGCCTTCTCATGGACTTGTCACCTGAAGTGAGGGGATCACTTCAGAGGGTGAACAGTGTCATTTGGGGGTGGGGAGGGGTTATAAAGGCTGTGTAGACCACAGTAGGATCACTTATTCCTTGAGTACCCTTGAGATAACACAGTATGGCGCATATGGCAATTTTGGAGGACGAGTTGGAGGCTGTACCTGAGGTACTTGCATATTTCCCTGAGGCCTGGCTGCAGGGTGACATGCAGGCCTTAGACCTGTGGTTAGGTGATCAAAACACCTTGGAGGGGCTGACTCCTGGTACTCCTTTTAGGAGTATTTTGAGTCGGTATGACTCAGTAAGGACGCGGTGGTTGCATAAAGTCCGGCACGACATTGCCAGTTTTGGTGATGTTTTGGTGTGCCGTCATCACGGCTGGTACTTCCTTGGTGCTGGCGGGATTTCCATGCGCAGGGCGGCATCTCTGGAGCTGTTGGCTCAGGCCCTACGTGATCTGGATGGATATGACCCGCGGCTGCTTTTCACCAGAAATGATGGGGTCATCTGGGACTTCCTATTGGCTGTCGGCCTATGTGCTTACACCGTGACAGGTGATGCTGCAGACAGCGCTGAGCATGCCCTGTCTACTCTGGAGGCACGTTTTGTCCAGTGGAGGGAGGAGAACGAGTGGCTCTTCAGTGAAGATACGTGGATTGGATCTCCTGCCGCTGCCGAGTTGGCCGAGTCCTGGGAGGCCTTGGGATGGGGGGACTATAACAACTAGTGGGTGGCATCTATAAATGTCAATATAAACGGTCCTTTTCAGGGCCAACCAACTTTTCACAAAAGTTTTGGTCAATCTCAATCCTGTATAATTGTGTTATTCTTCCCCATGTACTTTCTCACTAGTTACAGCTGTAGGTGGTTGGGTGAGTATGGTGAGTACATTTTTGAATGTATTGGTGCTTTCTCTTTGGTCGTCAATTATGATGTTTTCCAGCTTTGATTCATGGGTATCCATGGTGACAGGCTGGGGTGAAATGTCATTTTGTAGTAACATGGCAAATTCTAGATTAGGTTCCCTGAGCGCTGGTATTATGCTGAACCTGGCACGCCATGGTAGATTGATAGTTTCTGGCAGTAAATATGCGGTCTCTCCTTTCTTAGTAGTAATTACTACTGGTCCATTCCATTCAAATACTAGTCTTGGGAGAGGGTACATTTTTATAATCATATCTCTGTATGTTGGGGCTGAAGCTTTTATAATTGTATCAAACTCATGTGGCACTGGACGCAAGGGGAAGGAGAAGTTGGTGTCTCCTTTGTAGACTTTTAGTACTACTGTGGGATTTGTCCTCTTGGTGACTTTTCCCTTTCCACAGTGCTTGGTTGCCATACTCTTTAAATATTTGGTCAGCCTGTAGGCTGAGTAAATAGTGAGTGTGAATAGTATGGCTATGATAAGAGTATGGGTCTCCTGGATAGTTAGAATAGGGGTGGGGCCCTGTTCTATTGGTGCCGTGGTGGTGTCCTTCTTGTATAGGGTTTCGAAGGCTTTTTCCACAGGCTTCTCTGTGACAAATCTATATGCTTTTGCAGTTGGCATATAAGCTAGTAGTGTGGATCCTCTGTGCATTTTGAATAGGGTGTATGTGGCCAAAATTGTAGCTATAACCGAAAGTATCATTGGTATGATAGATGCTGCTGGATGCCGTGCAAATTTGTATAGATAGGACTCTATTAGTCTATTTTCCAGTGGCTTTGCCAGGCTGGAGGCATCATCAAGCAGGGTTTTTGCGAATGGGTTTAGGTCTAGTAATGTTGATTCATCAATATTACTTGATTTCCTTAACATATCCAGTGTCCTGGATAGGTTGACCTTTGGAAAAGGTGGCAGATTTGCCTTGGAGTCTGGTCCAATTTCTTTGATTTCATTTAGAGCCGCGAGAAAAGGTAGGTTTATAGTCTCCAAAGCATAGTGAAATGAAATTATAGTGTTGCATGGCAACCTAGAATTTGGTAGTGAATAGTGATCTTTATTCACTGTACATAGGCATGGTACACCTATGATTGAGTGTGATGGTGCTTTGTGAGTAGTAGCTGGTTTCCCGTGACACGTAACTGTGTAGGTGGGAGAATTTGTGGTCACTAGATATTCATCTTGTGAAATGGCTACAGCGTGTGAGATAGGTCTCTTCAAGGGTGAGATAGTAAATTGGCACATTTCCTTGACTTGCTGAGCTTGGTTCAAATAAATTGCTACTGTGCATGTAGGTACATGTCTATGGATTCTCGGGCTAGTTTTGGTACAAATTTTGATCTTAGTTCCTGGACAGGTTAGCATATCTGCATTTGTTAGTTCAATAAATAGTGAACCATCTTCAGAGATAGCCAAGAATTTGACATCAGTAATTAATTGGGTTACTCCCTTTGTAGGTGTCTCCTTGGTGTTGATTGGTACTGGTGTAGTTACCAGTTGAAATACTCTGAAGGTGGAGACAGTGGATGCTACAATGATATCCAGGTGGATGTATATGTGCCGTTCCGAATAGGTGTAGGATATCATTCTTTGGGAATAATAGTAGTCAAGGTCAGTTATGGCGACCTTTGATCCTGGTGAGTGTATTCTGAGTGTCATGTCCAGATCATTCAGATGCTCCGTTAGTTCAGCTGGTGGTACTACGTCAGCAGTCATAATGCCTGCTGATAGCATCCTGAGTGCTGATGTGGTGCGCTGCAATGCTTGCAGATAGTTCATTCTTGCTACAATAATGGTGAGTGCATCAGTTAAAATTTGGATCTTCCTTCTTTGTGTGTGCTCGTGATTTGCATAAGTGTTCAGAGATGTGGTCATATTTTGAGCCCATAAATTCATATTTTGGCCTAGAGTGTTCATGGTTTGGTCTAGCATACTTTTATCCTTAACATATGCCTTGACAAATTTGTCTTGGCGTTGGGTGACCTTATCAATTAATATAGCTGCTTCTTTGTCTTGCTTGGAAAAAGCTTCTAGAATGCCGTCTATGTTCTTTATCTGGTCCATGACCTCTTTGACGTCATCTAGTGTGGCAAGACCTATTGCTCCTCTGAAGAGTGGGGCTAGGAACCCAAGTGGTGCTCTTCTGTACCTTCCTTGTAGTCCGGTGCCTTAAGGGAAAAACCATTATTTTCCGGACAAAAGTACCAAAGTTGGTGAAGATATAGGGAATGATATACTTTTCAACATTTTTTCAAGCATCAAGAAAAAAAAGTACGGGAACACCCATTTTTGGCCATTTTTCAAAATGGCCGCCTTTTGGCAGATAAAATGAATTAAATGGTTAAAAAATAGAAGGAATCTCATCTCCCACATCACAGATATTGCTCCTAGAAGGATTGTGACCATACCTATCCCCCCTATATTGAACCCAAGGAATCCAATGGTCTCATTGGTTAGTTGCTATGATAAGTGGTTGCCTAGCAACGGCCATTCTATTTGTTTATTTCCTTAGTAACACACATTTCCAGGATCTTCAGCTCGGTTTTGACCATACCTTTCCCCCCTATATTGGACCCAAGGAATCCATTGGTGTTATTGGCTAGTTGCTAGGACATTTGGTTGCCTAGCAACAGCTATTATATTTGTTTATTTGCTTAGCAACACATATTTCCTGGGTCCCCAGCTCGGTTTTGACCATACCTACCCCTCCTATATTGGACCCAAGGAATCCATTAGTGTTATTAGTTTGTTGCTAGGAGAATTGGTTGCCTAGCAACGGCTATCATTTTTGTTTATTTGCTTAGCAACACACATTTCCTGGGCCCTCATCTTAGTTTTTGACCATACCTATCCCTCCCATATTGGACCCCAGAAATCCATTGGTGTTATTGGTTTGTTGCTAGGAAAGCAAGTTGACTACTTTAACTTACAGGGATGTAAGTCAGGGCAGGGGGGAAAACAGGAAGTCGGACCAGGCCCTTCCGGCCAGCAGAACAGCATAGGAAGGCAACCTCAATACTCCTGTGGCCCTCCCGGCCTCCCCTGCAGTCCCTCCCGGCCAGCAGAGCGCTCCCAAGACGGTCTCTTTGACCCTCCTCGAATACTCCCAGTGAGTTGGTGGGAAGATTCCAGGAGGGTCAAAGAGACCGTCTTGGGGGCGCTCTGCTGGCTGGGAGGGACTGCAGGGGAGGAGGGGAGGGCGTCAGGGGGACAGGGGGGCCTGTCCTTGGGGTGTTCTGCTGACAGGGAGAGGCTGGGAGGGACTAGGATTATGGGACGAGGTAGAAACGGGACTTTTTCTCAATGCTAGCACAACAAAGTACATAAATATAGAAAAGTTTCATGAAAGTGATATTCCAGGAATTCCTGGAATTCCAGGAAGACTTACATCCCTGGTACTAACTTATATCCCCCCCTTATTGGACCCAAAGAATCAATTTGTCTTAAGGGTCCCAGCTGGCACTCTGGGGCAGCACCTAAATATACTTGAAGAAAGTGCTGCTGACCCAGATTTGTCCCACACAGAAAATCTAAATGCCCTAGCCCTCAGTCTGAAGTGGCTATCCCAGGTTAGTCATAGGGTCTTTGGTCAGGCATGACAGTATAGGGAGCCAAAAAATGACTAACTTGGTTAGGCTATAGAAACTCAGAGATCGGTTGTATAGGGAGTCAAAAAGTATTAGTGCAGTAGAATAAACCCGTTATTACCACTGACTAGAGGAGGGGCTGTATATGGGGTACACAATGTGCAATGATATGTATCATGTGGGTACCTTTTTCTTCCAAACTGATTATTGGCCAGGTCCACAGAGTTGCCTGGGCATAATGAGACAGTGTTGGGTATGTAAGTTCAAGTTCAAGTTCAAGTTCAAAAATTTGTTTATTCATCTCAGACGTGAATACATTCATAAAGTACTTATGATCTACCATCGTGACCAGTCTGAGGGGGTTTTCTTTGTACGCGCAAGATTCTGACCCCTTCTGTTAAGCATAGCTGCACTGTTTACAATTTATGAAGAATAATCATCTTGCGCGCCCCTGACTGTTAATCGGTATATTATGACAACTCATATCATAGCTAATAACAAACATGTGAATGGTGTTGGGTAGGTGTACACAGGGATAGGGATAGGTAGCTTACACAGGGGGAGATATTCTCCACAGACGGGTTGCTTTATATAACATGGAATCAACCTTCGCTCTGTTTATACAAATTTACTCTCTATCTCATATTGACATTTCCTAATATTTTATCTACAATGACATTTCATCCCAGATTGGCCCGAGTTACAAGCATCATCAATATTTTATCTATAATGACGTTTCATTCCAAATTGGCCCGAGTTACAAACATTGTAAGCTAAGTACTAGCTCATAGACCATAGGAACAAAGAGCATAGGGTCCAAAACCCTCTATACCAGTGGTCTACACAGGCTGCATGTGTAACTCAATGGGCGGTCCATGCGCACACACTTCTCCAAAATAGCATATATACATACAACACCTCTATAGGACCTATCCCAGCATGCACTGCTCATTCTGGTCTGCTGCACACTTAAAGAACAGCAATCAGAAGGTTTATATTGTTTATAACACCCCCCCCCCCCTCCCTTTCTGCAACAGGTAGTGGTGCAGGGGGTGCACCTCGTTCACCTGATGTACAATTAGCTATAGTAGGACGACTTTGGCACTAAGCAAGGCCGTCACAGGGTGGTGTTTTTCTCACCTACAGTGCCTACACCCTTATGTACAATTACCTATACGGGACTAGCGCATTAGGCTATGGGGGCCGCCATCTTGGCTCAGACCAATGCATTGTGGTTAGGCTCCCGACTTCAGAGCAGTGCATCATGGGAGACTTTCTTATCAGTCCCTTTGTTCAAGGTGTGATGAGAGGAGATTAGCCTGATAAGGAAATGGAGTTTAGCCCCTGACTACCTCAGGTACCAGGATGTGCTAATCCCGTATAGCAGTAGGATGACTTTGGTACCAAGCCAGGCCGTCACAGGGCGGTGTTTTTCTCACCTACGGTGCCTACACCCTTATTTACAATTAGCTATAGCAGGAGGATGACTTTGGTACCAAGCCAGGCCGTCAGAGGGCGGTGTTTTTCTCACCTACAGTGCCTACACCCTTAAAGGCGCAGATCACGGTACCCCTCCAGCGGCAGTCCAAGTGGAGTCGGGACAGGGCGTAGGCACTGTAGGCTATAGGGTGTTCAGGCCATTTATACATATTGCAAAAAAGGTGTGTTATTCATGCATACTTTATAGAAGAGATCTTAATTAAGACAAGTCGAAAGAATTATAATTCTACCTCTACTAGAACCCTTTCAAATTGATTTCTGTTTGCAATAAGTAGAGTGTTTTGGTCGGACAAGAGAGTCCTCTCTCTGCATGCAGTGGGTTGGGTCATAAAAAGCCCTCCCCTGCTAGAGTGTGATTGGTATTGATCCAGTTGCAGTGGAGGGTGTCTTACATATGGAATCTACTACTTCTCAGTAAAGGTGGCTCCACATATGTGTAAATCCGGGAGCTTATTATATTTTAATCACTTCAGTATTCAGGTAATGGATGGTAGACATATGAAGAGTTTGAATGCAAAACGACATAAGCGCCATGATAAAAAATAGAGACAAAAATTTGACAAAAACGAAGATAAGGGAGAGTGAAATACAATCCTCAAACAATCTTTCTAAGATTTACTATTTTTCATATCATTAGGACCTACTCAGTATATGCTCTGCTACCAACATTCAATAATTGCCCCCAGGGTGTCTGTACAAAAAGTACTATACTAATTCTGGGATGGAGATATGTCATTTTGCATCCAAACTCTTCATATATAGCATGTAAATATATGTGCCTACACTTTTATACCCCTCCATTTCAAAGGTGATTTCGCGTTTTTCATGAGATATTTTGCTGTAAATTTAGTTCTGAGAGTCCATTCAAAATGTAGGATATATGTAAATGTAGCCCTATATTTTAGCATTCTAATGCAAGCAATGCGAAATTGATTACTCAAATAGCCTCTCCCGGAAATTTGATATAATAGAGTGTGTTTTCTGAAAGGCTTCCTAATTGCAGAGCCAAACCAGGGGACCTGTACACATCACACTGTCGACCTAGTTCTCATTTACTCATTACTATAAAACTTTTATACAAAATGTACATTTATAACCTACAAAGACTGGACATGTAGCTGACTTCCATAGCTGTCCATTGGTACCCATGTATACATATATTGAATATATGAAGAGTTTAGATGCAAAACGACATAAGCGCCAAAATACAAAAACGGGAAAAAACTGCTCAGAGCCATAGGCTAGGGCAAGATAAAAAAAAATTGTGAAAAAAATTTATTGAAAAATGTCCTCAAATAGTAGATAGAGCCTGCCTAAAATGCAGTTTTTTTTGCAAAACGACATAAATCCAAAGCGTTTTTTTGCAAAACGACATAAATCCACCTCACTAGATACTGTTTTTGTGTGTATGGCTCTTAAATCCTGCATGTGTAATGTCTAAAATAAAAATTATTACATAAGATGTTGCTCTCTACTGCTAAAGGTATTATCTCAAAACGAAATAAGCACCCTTACATCAAAGAAATATAAAAAATGGACACAAAAGCGACATTTTATGATCATGTGGATTTATGTCGTTTTGCAAAAAAACTGTTTTTGGATTTATGTCATTTTGCAAAAAAACATAATTGGGCATATATTTAAATCAAAGAAATATGATGCAAGGATCTTTGATAAATACATGTTGGTGCTTCAGTGATGTACTACTCAGCCAAGAAAAGAAAAAAAAAGAAAAAAGAAATGCCTGTTACTAATTTAGGGGTAAATACAGAAAAACAGCCTTTGGATTTATGTCGTTTTGCAAAAAAAACTGAAAAATCACAGTTAATTAGCCATTTTCTCTTTCAATAATGATCAAGGATTTCAAAAACTGATTTCTATATATGTTATTTATTGCCCATTAATCATTAGTAATTTCAAAAAATATTTTTTATTCACAATTTCTTCAAAATTAGAAATGTGCTATTATCTCAAAACTCACAAAATGGATTTATGTCGTTTTGCATCCAAACTCTTCATATCTAAGTATCATAAATGGTAATTTTAGTTGGAGGAAGGGGGAAATGCGCAAATGTCTGAATGGCCTACTGTAGGTGAGATGGCATGGCTTGGTACCAAAGTCGTCCTCCTGCTATAGCTAATTGTACATTGATTTTTGATAATAGACACAACTAGAATGACAGAACTTAAATTGACCATACTCGATGAGGTAAGGATATTCTTGGTCATACTGCATCGTCACGTTTAACCCTTTGAGAACAGCATCATGCCTTAATGCATCATGCCCTTGGTCATCAAGATGCATGAATGCAGCCCTGGCGAGTTCCTGGTGAGTAACTCGCCAGTGCTGCATTCAAGCATCGTGCTGACCCTACGGGGTTAAGACACTCTCATAGGGTCAGTATGGGAGGGAGGGAGGGAGGGAGTAGTGTATAGGTGTGTGGTGGAGGAGGGTAGGAGCAGGGTTGTATGTAGCAGATGACAACTACCAGTAGTAACTACCATGGTAACAAAACTATTGAGATGCATAAATTCAGAAATGTCATCCTCTGTATCACCAGATAGTGGACCTGGTCCTCATACATTTGGTGTGGTAATAACTAATATAAATATCTCAATCAATAATCCTCTATCTCAATCCTCATCCTAATCTTTGCATTCTCGTTACTGGCTGCCCTTATATTCATATATTTGTGGATATTTTTCCTATAACATTTAAACTCCAATGCCTCTGTACTTCCTTCTATGAATGTAATGCTTTCATAACATCTTCACAAATAGTTAGAAACTAGAATGGCAACATACCAATAAGGGGGGGGGGGGGGAGTCATGGTAAATGCACAAAACAGCATACATGAAAACAAGGGGGGGGGGGTCAAGAGCCATTTTAGCATACTCTATATGTACACATTTTCACTCTTTTTGTGAGAGAAATGAAGCCATTCAAAGATTATTTTGTGGATAAAACTGACTTGAATTATTGTCTGTGGAGGTAAACCTAAATCTGTTTGTTGTCAAAACTTTTTTTTGTGGTGGGGCCTGGGGGGAAGGGACAATAATTACATCGCAGAAGAAAGAAAAGAAATATTATATACCAATTACCTCATGTACAGGGCAGATCACCCGTGCGGCTTATAGGATCGGCCTAGGGTCAGGGTGTTGCTTATACGCGGGTTTTTACTGCTACGGTTTAGTACTAAAGTCACCATAACCAGAACCCTTGTCCAGCTTATAAGATCAGTCTAGGTGCGGCTTAAATGCAAGTTAGGCTTATATACAAGGTTTCATTGTAGATTGACTTCATTGTCAAAGGTTGTGGGCAGAGCCCAAGGCAATGCTCATAATTACATCGCAGAAGAAAGAAAAGAAATATTATATACCATGAAACCTCATGTACATGGCAGATCACCCGTGCGGCTTATAGGATCGGCCTAGGGTCAGGGTGTGGCTTATACGCGGGTTTTTACTGCTACGGTTTAGTACTAAAGTCACCATAACCAGAACCCTTGTCCAGCTTATAAGATCAGTCTAGGTGTGGCTTAAATGCAAGTTAGGCTTATATACAAGGTTTCATTGTAGATTGACTTCATTGTCAAAGGTTGTGGGCAGGGGCCCAAGGCAATGCTCAAAGCTGGTATGACTTTCCACTCTCTCATTATTTGTGTCCCTTAGTGAATGCCCCTGCATCCAGTGGGGGAAGGATGTTCTGTCTAGAACCTAGTATTATAAGAGTTATAAACTATATCAAATATTTTCACTTCAGGGGCTTGAGATGTGGGGGGGGGAGGGGTACACCTGCAATCTTTAGTAAAAAAGAGAGAGCGGGGGGGGGGCTCAGTTGCTCAAAGGGAGGGGTATCACCCTAATGAGTACATAATGCAATGTGGGGGGTGGGTGGGGGGGCTATTTTCTGGGGAGAAATGTATACATACTTTATGGAAGCCCCCTAAGGAACATTCTAACATATTTAGAGGTTCTGTATACCAAGCTGTACCTGATGAAAGATGAAAAAGAACCATTTAATATGTAAATGTAGTCAACCAAGTATCCCAGCAATGAACTGATAATACCAATAATGCTAAATAAAAGGGATAGTTAGGCTTGGCAAAAATGAGCTGAGGACCCGGGAAATATGTGTTGCTAAGCAAATAAACAAAAATGATAGCTGTTGCTAGGCAACTAAATGTCCTAGCACCTAACCAATAACACCAATGGGTTCCTTGGATCCAATATAGGGGGGATAGGTATGGTCAAAACTAAGCTGAGGATCCAGAAAATGTGTGTTGCTAAGGAAATCAACAAATAGAATGGCTGTTGCTAGGCAACCACTTATCATAGCAACAAACCAATGAGGTCATTGGATTCCTTGGGTCCAATATAGGGGGGATAGGTACTGTCAAAACTGAGCTGAGGACCCAGGAAATATGTGTTGCTAAGCAAATAAACAAAAATAATAGCTGTTGCCAGGCAACCAAATGTCCTAGCAACTAACAAAGAACACCAATGAATTCCTTGGATCCAATATAGGGGGGATAGGTATGGTCAAAACTAAGCTGAGGATCCAGGAAATGTGTGTTGCTAAGGAAATAAACAATTAGAAGGTAACTTTTTTTAGGTTGCCTAGAAACAGCTGAAAAGGGGTAATCCACCAATAGGATTTCTTGATGCTTGAGATAGAATTAATCTACACCTTTTTTTCTATAGCTGGGAAAAATTTGGTGCTTTTGTCCGGAAAATAACGATTGTATCTTTTATATCCCTTAAGGCACCCAACTATTGACTGTTAATTGGATTTGATAGGAACAAATGGATGGATGCTAAGGTAGAGTTAATTTCCTTGTCTGTTATGTCTATTAACAGATCTAGTTCCCTTGCCTGCTGTAATATCTGACTGGTAGAACTGTCGTCATGCAAGGTAGGAAATGTTAGTGCCATAACCTGGTCCAGTATTTTGGTTTCGGTCTCTGGTGGAGCAGGTATATGGTATGGTATTGCCAATATCATGGTTGTGGTATCGTGCCCATTGACCAATGGTTCAGGTAATGGCTCATATATGGCTCCAACGTTCTGTCTAACGGTGGGCACATATGTGATGGCTTGGGAAGTGGCCATCATCACTAGTAGTAGGATTGGCTTTAGCATGCCTGAAATATAAAATATATTCTATGTCTTAGTAAGACTTCTACTAGTGTTTTTGCAATATACTTAGGTTTAAATTGGTTTGCTGATTTTGTGAGCTATCCTTTTTGCTTATGTGAAGTATCCACTTGGCACTGCCTCTGTGTACATAGTTTTGAGAGCAGAAATCCTGGTTGGTCCCAATAGTAATATAATAATCAATGTAGTGTTTGAACTGTACCTTTTTCCATGATCAAGCTAGTGTTGGCTTAATGTCCAATCTGTGCTAGAGTCCTTTCCCAAGATTGTAGTAACTGGGTATGATATTGTAGAGTGGGTATGGTCTGCTTTCTGACAGAGTCCCTCCTGCTATAGGAGAACTGGTATGGCTAGGACCAGCTGGTGTGTACCTGACTGCTGCAGGAGTAGAACTGGTGAGTTGGCTATGGAGTCAGGGCCTCTTATGTAGCCCACCCTACCCTCATCCATTGAGGGCCTGGCTTTGTTTCACTGGTGGCTCTGCAGTGTGCCACCAGCATTGGCTTGTCTGACTGGGGTAATTATGTCTGGGGTAATTAGTGTGGACTACCTGCATCTGTGGGGGTTTGATTTGCCCTGGCAGGTGTGTGGGTCCTTTGAAGGGTAAGGGTGTGTCTAGACAGTAGTCTCTTGGCATAGCACGCTCTGTTTCATGTACTTTACAGGATTTAGGTTCAAACATTTCCATTGTGCATTCTTTCAAGGATGCTAGCCTTTGATGCAAGATATGATAATTGTGGTTTCTTCAAGCTTGGGTTGCTACTCCCTTTAGGTAGTCTCTTTTGGCTTTTGTGTGTAGCCTTTTGGGTTTCAGACTTCAACCCTGTAGTAATCTGTCCTTTGATTCTACTTTGTGTGCACATTGTTTTTGTAACCTATATAGTGTATATTGTCTTTTCTGTCCTTTGTGTGGGTTCATATCCTATGCTGATATGAAATTCCTACTTATCCTTCTTGATTTGGACAGTTGTTGGAAAATTAATTTCCTTCATATAGAGTGTATATACTTATTTGACTATTATTCATAGTCTGTGGGTATAGATATTCCATATGATCATGTCAATATATAAAAGTAATTTACTTAGATATTCTCCCTTGCCTGCAGTTTCTTTTCACCTTGTGGTGGGCTGGTCTGGGTACTATTTGGTTTAGACCAACTGACTCTTTGGTTAGTGTGATTTGGGATTTATCCCTTGTTATCCTGTGGATAAACTTTGAGGTGTGGGGAATGAGTCTGTGTGCAAACTCATTTTTCCTCAGTGTTGTGACCTTTTTGAGCCTATCAATATGTACTGGTCTGGGGACTAGTAGGTTATTTGATAGGTTCTTCAACCTTGCGCTGGTTGGAGTTGGTCTTTCTGCAACAACATATGGTCCCATGAATAGGGGTTGAAGCTTTTTTGAATCTGTGGTCAACAGAATTCTGGGAATGTTGATATATACAATATCTAGTGGAAGTATAGCTTGTGGTGTAAGCTTTTTGTCATATCTTGACTTCCTTCCTTGTTGTAGCTTTTTGACTCTGTCTATTGCCTTTCTTCTAGACTCATCTTGAGACAGTATCATTCTAGATACATGCTCAGCTACTGTTTTGATTTCTTCCTCTATGTTTAGGGCAGTTTCTACAATGGTTTGAGGGTTTCTGCCATGAAGTAGGAAGAATGGTGTGTAACCTGTTGTCTGGGACTCTGTGTTGTTCAATGCAAATGTAATTGATTCTATGTACAGGTCCCATGTTTTCTGATTCTGAGAACAGAAAGTCCTTAATGCTGTTCCTATACTGGCATTGAATCTTTCCACTAATCCATTTGATTGTGGTCTGTATGGACTTGACAGGTCGTGTCTAATCTTCTGGGTGTTCATCAGTTTCTTAAAATTGCTGCCTGTGTAGCAGGTGCCATTGTCAGTTTGAACTGAAGTTGGTACACCTTGCTGACATATGACGTTCTTGTAGAACTCATGTTGTGTGGTTTCTGCTGTGAGATCCTTTGTGGCATATGCTATGACATATCTAGTTGAATAATCTATGCAAACTTGTATGTGTTTGTTTTTCCTGGCTGTTTCTGGGAGTGGTCCCACAGCATCTAGGTTTAGGTGCTTCATGGGGGTTGGCATATAGTCCCTTACAGTCATAGGTGTTTTGTGGGTGTGCACTGCCCTTTTTGCTTTTAGGCAAGTGTCACATGTTGACACATACTGATTGACATCAGCCATCATAGATTTCCAATATACCCTAGGTATGAGAGAAGACATCATTTTTGAAGTACCTACATGACCTGCCATTGGTGAGTCATGGAAGTGTTGCAGTATGTTTTCAACCCAAGTTTTTGGGACTACAACTTGTAGTGGTACTGTGTCTGTTTTTCTCCATGATGTAGGGGATATGTGTACTAGAATGTTGTCTAGGAGTAGGTAGTGCTGAGCATTATTCCTAATCCTTGTTGCTTCAGTGCTTTTTACAGGTAGGTCACCTTTCTCTAGGTAGTCTATAATGGGTATTAGTCCAGTGTCCTTCCTTTGTTCTTCTTTCAACAGTGTGGAGTTGATTGAACTGTCTGGGATTTGGTCTAACATCTGGTCTAATTCCATTATATGCTGTGCCAGCCTTTCTTTGTCTTTCTCTGCCTGGATTGTTTCAGGAGATTTTGGTGCAGGTCTGGTCTTTGTCTGTTTCTTTGGTTGTTCAACTGCTATGTCTGTGTTGGTTGTCTGCTCCTTTGAACTGGCTGCTCCTCTGTTTGTGCTGGTGGAGGCGGCCTTTGTTCTTTTGGGATGGGGGTCAGATTTGCTTTTGTGAGCCTTCTGTGCAGTACCTGCTCTGTCTGAGTGCTTCTGCAAATTGGCTGTGGGTGTGCTGGGTGTTGAAATGGGGGATTTAGTAGGGAAAGAGGATTTGGTTGACACTTTGTTCTTTTTGGCTTTTAGGCCTAATTGCTGAGGGTGGTCATTAGACCTTGTATCCTCTGCAACCGACCGTTTTGCTTTTGAACGTGTGGTGACAACACAAATGTCTCTGTCCTGTTCTTCCTCCATATCCAGCTGTTCTTCTGCAAATCTGACTACCTTGGTGATTGAAGCAATTTTATGCAGTTTTTCTTCCAACTGATTTTCTGATGCACTGTGTGGTGGTTCACGGGATGTGGCTTTCACCATCTGTGCAATCCTGTTGGTCTCAACCGGGGTAAAACAGTTTTCTGGATACTCTTCACAGTATTCCCTTTCACAATGACAGAACACATAATGGGTGGTCTCTTTTAAGATACCTCTGATCACTGGTTTTGGTCTGTCAATTGCTTTTGGTGGGTCATCTCTGTTGAATGGTATCTTGGTTTGGATTTTAGAGAATTTGGTTCTGGTGGCTGCCCTTTTCCTTCTTGGAGGTGGTGGGGGGTTGGTCATTGGTGGTGCATCTGGATATTCTCTTCTTGACATCACATCTGGAGGAATGTTGTCATCTCCTTTTACATGTTGTATTGTGAATGCAAATTGTTGGATATCCAGTGCCCATCTGGCCCACCTGTGGGTCAAACCTGTGTTTGTGAGCAGTGGTATTAGAGCTGCATGATCTGTGTACCGCTGAAAGTGTCTACTTTCTAAGTAGTGCCTAAAATGTAGTATCCCATATACTACACCTAGTAGCTCTCTTTCTGTTGTGTTGTAGTTTCTTTCATGCTTGGACAGTGTTCTACCTGCGAAGGCTACTGGTCTCAGTACTCCTTCACTACTGCGTTGTGATAGAACAGCTCCTAGGCTCACATTTGAAGCATCTGTTGCTAGACTGAATTCTTTGTCATAGTCTGGGTATCTCAATAGTGCATGGGTACAGAGTGCATGTTTCAATGTTTTGAAAGCATTGTCTGCATCCTCATTCCATTTGAAAACCTTTAGGTTTGTTTGTAGGTCGTACAGTGGCCTAGCAATATTGGCATAGTCTTTGATGAACTTTTTGAAGTATTGGCATAGTCCTGTGAATGATCTGACTTGTTTCACGGATTTTGGGGTGGGAAAAGTTTTGACACTTTCCACCTTTTCTGGGGATGGTTGTAAACCATCTGGTGTGACACGCATTCCTAGAAAATCTATCCTATCTGTGAAGTATTCACATTTTGATTTCTTTAGCTTGAGTTTCCCAATTCTCAGGCTTTTGAAGACATCTTCAAGGTCTGAAAAATGTCGTTCTACATCTGGTGATAGGACTAGAATGTCGTCTAGGTATGGTAGGGCACATTTGTATTTCAGTTTGTTGAGAATTAGAGTTACTAGATGGCAAAATCCTGCCGGCGCGGTAGCCAAACCCATCGGCATCTTTTGATAGACATACTTTTTGTCATTTGCTATGAAAGCAGTTTTGTGTTGATCCTCCCTTCTTATGGGAATTTGGAAAAACCCTTGTTGCGCATCTAGTTTACTGAAAACAGTAGGTTTGAGTGACCCTATCATGTCTAGTGTGTCGTCTGCACGTGGCGTTGATAAAGCTTGGTTTATCATATGAGCATTGACGTGGCGTAGGTCTGTGACTAGACGTTGGCCTCCAGATGCTTTCTGTACTAAAAATGATCTGGATGCCCAGGGTCCCTCTGCACATTCTCTGAGGATGCCCTGTCTGACTAGGTCTTCACAGACTTCTCCCATCTTAGCTTGCTTCTCAGGCGTCTGCCTGTATGGTAGGTAGTGACATGGTACTGCATCTGGTTTGATGTGAATTGAATGTGTGTATAGGTGGGTTGTACCTATGTCATTGTCTTTACCTACAAATACATCTTGATACTTGTGGAGTAACTTTTGGAGTCTCTCTTGTCCAATATCTGTTAGTACACATTTGGGTGGCACATTTTCCATTATGTCTGGCATAATGTCATGAGCCTCACTGTGAATTGTGGCCAATTCATCATCAGTGTCATCTCCACGGTTTGTATCTGGATCTGCATATACTGAGGCACAGTCTGACTCTGTGTCACTACAATTCTCTTCAGTGTCTAGCACTTGTAGTGTGGGTTCCTCAGTAGGGATGTCAGTATCTGGTTGATGTAACTCAGAGGGATCTACCTCTGTGAATAGGGCTATTATATCACCCTTCCTCACCTTGTATGGTCGGTGGCTTGTATTGAGCAGTATGATTGGGTGCCTGTTCATTTCTGAGGGTGTTACTACTCCCTTTTGAACTAGGTATGGAACTCTGTTGTTCCTCTGCAAATTGTCTAATGTGCCTACACATCCTTCTAAACATTTGAGGGATGTGACTTGTCCTAGAACTGCTAGTTCTGTGAAAGGAAGGATTGTAGCCTCCCTAACAGCTCGGACTGGCTTGACTTGTAGCTCTGGGTCTACATTGAATTCGATCTGTGATCGTGTTGCTTTTAAGAAATCTGTGCCTAGGACAACTGGCTTTGTGAGATTTGGAATAATTGAGAATGGGAATTCGAATCTGGTACCATGAATTTTGAATTTCAATACTGCTGCTTGTCTTACATGGCATATGGATCCGTCTGCTAAGTGTACATTGAACTTTCTCTTTTTGATTTCTACATCTCGAGATTTCTGAATTTCCCTAAGAAAAGTATCCCTGACACAGGTGATAGTGGCACCGGTGTCAACTAAACAAGGTATTTCAGTGTGTTCATAGAATCTTGCATTTAAACAGCCATTTCTAAGAAGTTCAACAGAAATTTTGGTACTCTCACCCATTTCCTTTTGCGATGCATCTTGTTGAGGTGTGATGTGAATCACTGATGGTCGGCTTGATTTCCCAGTGTGCATCTGGGGGATTGTCTCTGCTATACTAGCAATTGTCTTTGGTTGTCCTAGGGGTTGTTGATCTTGGATCTTGATGGGGGGTTGGAGAGGCTCACAACGCACTGGCCCAGCGGCGCTGTGGGTCTCTAGTTTCCCGAGTTTGAAGATCCTAGTAGCTGCTTGATCTGTTGAAGCACGTCAGGCTGGATAGCTTGAGGTGGCTGTTGGGGCTGCTGTTGGGGGTTGTAGCCTTGTGTGTTGGATCTGTAGCCATTGTAGCTGTCTCGACCTCTGCTGTTGTCACGACTGCGGTTGTAGTCATGCTGTCTGTCACGACTATTGCTGTAGTCACGACGGTTTTGATCCCGACCTCTGTTGTAGTCACGATCTCTGCTCTGGTCACGACGGTGGTAATCACGGTCTCTGCTGTTATCACGGCGATTGTAGTCGCGATTTCTGCTACTATCACGGTGTCTGCTGTTGTCACGACTTCTGCTGTTATCTCTACGGCTGGTGTCCTGACTGTTGCTTTGGTGATCTCGGCTGTTATTTTGGCTGTATCCACCTCTGCCTCGTTGTCCTCCTCTGTTGCTATTTCTGAAGTTTGGGTCAAGGTTTTTGCCTCGGTAGCCTCCTCTGTTATTTCCAGAGTTCCTTTGTTGGCTGTTGTTGGGTTTACCTTGATCCTTCAGTGCCCTTTGTTCTTGCCTCCTCACATGTTCATTTGACATGAGGTTTAGGCTTTGGTCTTCATCCTCTGATGAGTGATCCATTTGAACTGTCTTTGGGTCTGATTTGGCTTTCTTTGAGGGGTTTCCATTTTTCTGTGACTTTGTTTGCTTCACAATCATAGAGTTTACATGTGTCACAGACTTCAGTTGTGCCTGCATGGATTCTATTGTTTCCTGTAGTTCTGAGCCTAATTCTGCTTTTATCTCATCTTTAATGTTACCGGTGGAGACTTTTTGTTGGTTCTCATACTCTTCTGCAACTTCAAGTATTTTATCCCATGTAGTTGCTTCCCTGTGGATGACTACTGCACTGATGTCGTCCCTTAGACCATGTAGCAGGGCTTCCCTTGTTCTCTCCTCGGACTTGTTGTGAGCTGTGGCCATCTTTTGTAAGGCCATGGCATAGTCTGATACAGATTCTTTTGGATTTTGCTTCCTCAATGCCTTAGCATCAAATCTGTCGTCCTCTTTCTTGAAGTATTTCAGGAAAGCTGCCTTCATTTCTTCATAGTCTGCTGTTGGATGGGCTGTCCTATAGGCTTTGTACCAAATTTTTGCCTTACCATCTAGGTAGTTTGAGAAATACTTGATTCTGTTACTGGGATGGTACCCATATCTGGAATCAAAGTATTGTTCATAGTCTGTGCAGTGCCTCCTGGCGGATTGTGTGAGAGAGGACTGTGAAAACTTTTCTGGCTGTAGAATATCACAGTATTTTTCCTCTTTGTCCCGTTTTAGCTGGTCCCTTAACCCACTGAAAGATGCCTCCCTTGCAACTCTTTCCTCTTTCAAGGCATCTAGGAGTGCTGAGGAGGTGTCAGTGTTAGTCAGGTTCACTCCTTGGGTAATGGGTGCACCTGACTTGAGTGTGGCTAGGGCCTCAGCTAGCTGGTTTTTCATTGTCACTTGTAGATGAGCTTGCATATCAAGTAGTGCTTGAGCGGCTTCAGCTTTTTGGGTCTCCATAGAGTTCTTCAGTGCCTGGTTGGCTTGTCTGAGTAATATTAGTTCCTTCTCTTGTTCCTCTTTGGCCTTCCTTAAGGCTCGGCTGGTGCTTTCCTCATGTGTGGTGTGTAGGGCTGTTAGTTCAGGCCTAAGTGTCTTATCCACATGAGTTTCTACATTCTGGGCTATGAGTAGAAGTGCCTCAGCCTCCTCTTTGGCTGCCTGGCCTGGGGGTACTGTCTCATCGTCACTCATACCTGATCCTGGGGTATGCTGACCGTTTGAGAACAAGTCACTCTGTGTGTCCTGGATACTGTCCAGGGCAGCTAGGGTGTCCAGGTGAAGCTTGCCTTGGAAGTCACTCTCTTGAGTGGTGTGGTGTGGTGAAGCTGAGGGTGTTGGAGTGGAGCTCCTGGATGACTCCTTGGAGCTAGGTCTCCTCCTCCTGCTGGGTAGAGATCCAGGGGTAGCTGGTCCTTTGCTGCGGAGGTGAGTCTTGGTAGTCTGTGCTGCCAGCTTGTGGGATCTTGTTAGGACTTCTCCACCACTTTGTCATACAAGGAATCCCCTTAGTTGGGAGACTCCTTGTAATGTGAGGAAGTTGACTAAGTCTTGAGGTCTTGTAGTATAGTTGGTATTTATTACAAGTTGACAGCAACAGTACAGTAAGTACAATGTAGGTTCCACTCAGTTACACCTATCCACACAATAATATAGGTCTTGGTAAATATACCTAATAACCCTGAGGTTAGTAATGGACTAGAGCCAAGGGGGTCCTACACCATGTCTGATAGTTGGGCCTAGTAGGGCATAGCCTATAGCCTTGTTCTCAGTCAGTGGAGAGGTCCTTGCTCAGTGGTGTCCATGTGTAGAGTGAGGATGGAGACGCCCGTGACGGCCTGAGAGGGTTGTGTCACGTGTGGCAGCATGTGACACTTACATAACAGCCTTTGAGAGGGAGTATACCGACCTGCACGTGCCTCACGTGTTGGGCCACGTGCGTCACATGACAGTTGCATGAATGCATCACGACGCTAAGGGCATACTGCATTAGGCACTATGTGGCCCTCAAAGGGTTAAATATTAGTTACGATCAAATGAAATCATTGGTTATTATACTCCGAACAACAGACATGTGCTACATAGAATTGCACCATAAATGACTTCAGCAATTGCAAAAAAATGTTAATTAACTTTTTGAAAGGAATTGAAGGCACTTCACAAATAACGTATATTGTATAGGCCTGTATTTTTGTTAGCAATAATGAAATTACTTTCATTTCACCAACACAATACTTGAATCAATATGGCAGGTGACGCTGAATATGATTTCAGTCCTTACTTTAGGCAATTACCCAAAATCTTAGTATCTAAGACCAATCTTAATGTAGTCCTAGATATTATAACCACAATACTTTCTCCACGCATCAAACTTAATTACCTTAAGGGTCACATAGTGTTTTGCTATATAATACACATCATATGACCTTTTTGTCGTAATGGTGCATGGATGCATCACTGGTGAGTAGCTAGCCGGTGATGCATCCATGCATCATGCCGACCCTGTGAGCTTACTGATACACCCCTGGGTTGGCATGATGCTCAAATACAGTGATGATGAGTAACTCGCCGCTGCTGCGCTGGCGCATCATAACAACAGATGGACATTAGCCATTGAGTCACCACAAATAGCATTACTGTGGTTTAAAATTACACTGAAATATTCAGTGAACATTGACATTTTCCCCAATGCTGTTTATTTAATATGTTTACCCTTAGGCCAAAAAAGGTGTGTTTCAGGTTACCCGACTCTATACCTAGCAAAACAGGGCCGACCCTAGACATTTTTATCCAATTTTGGAAAGGAAAAAAAAAATCTAGTAATTTTTGAGCAATTTCAGAGTCAATTTGATAGTCCACAAGTCAACGCTGTTGTCGGTGAGTCGGTGCTGAAGTTTGCAAGTCAATTATTGGCTACTTTTCATGCCAAGGTTAAAAGACAATTAAAAAAAGAAAAAAAAGAATCCGACTTACCCTACCTATATGTAACCTGAAACATACTTTTTTTGGCCCTACTAATTTTAATGTGAATTATTCTAGTTGTCAAAGAGACCCTGGATGGAGATGACTGTGGGCTACATGTGTCTTATCACTGTGCTGGTATCTTATCTGTACCATATCTTATCTCCACCTTACCCCTGCCATCTGTCCCCTCACACCCCAGCTCACACCTTTGTCAGCTACCCTTTCACACCTCTACACATCAGCCCTACCCTTCAATTATTATTTACGATGTAGCGCTAGTCATTATTTTGACACCTCTACATTTTTGTTTATTTTCAGTTATTTTAAAATGATTTTAATGGCAGTTTAGTGCTTTAATGTGCTATATATGCCTGTTGTCTTCACCCAGGCATGGATGCAGCCCTGGCGAGTTTGCTCGTCATGCATTATGATGACCCTAAGGAGTTGATACATTCCCGGAGCATCGGCATGATGCATTCATGCAGGCCTGGCGAGACTTCACACCAAGGCTGTAGTCATGCATTCATGCATCATGCATCAAGCCTAGATGAACACGGTATAATAAAGTACTATGCGGCCCTTAAAGGGAGACATGTGCTTTTCAAACAGGTGAAAGAATGGGGTTAATGGGCGCTGGTTACGGAATACATAATGGGGTCATAATTATGGACTCAAGGAGAGAAGCCTTCTGCATAAAAAACAACGTGTTGCCTATAAGTGGGGTTGGGGGTAAAAAAAGAAAACGAGAAAAAAAAGTTGCATGCATGGTTTCATGTAGACTGAGACCCTCTTAACCCTTTAAGGAAGGATGTCGCTAAAAGATGATATTTGTTGTCAGGATGCACCAATGCAGCTCCAACGAGTAACTCGCCAGTGCTGCATTAGTGCACCATGCTGTCTTAACCCTGTAGGGTCGGCATGATGCTTGAATGCAGCCTCGGTGAGTTACAATAAGGTATCATGCCGTCCTTAAAGGGTTACCTCTACTGTCCTACATGTAGGACACGTTTGATAAGTAACTCAATCTGTCATTAATAAATGAAAACACGACCAATTGACATAATTCTCTCATCTACATGCTCTATTGATCATACCTGGTCAAGTCCATTTTATGGCAGCTGAAAGATCCTTTGAATAAGAATGACGTTAATATAGAAATTATTCAATAAAGGTTTAGCCCCTCTATGATCAATATTTGAGTCTAAATTTCACAAAAAATACACGATAAAATATATTTATTTCGCCCAGTTTTTCATGACGAAAAAGTGTGTTTTGGTATATTTGGGTGGAAAAAATGGATATCCATGGCAACCAAAGGGCTCAGAGTAAGCATTCCTTAAACTTATGGTTACCATGGTTACGAAAACATTTCCTAACACCCTTCATAGATCAAATGTAAAAATGCGAATGGCCCTGAACTATACCTGCCAGATGTTTATTAGTATATTTCAATTGTGACCCCCCAATCCTGAAATATTGCACTTATAAATTAAATGTGGCATACTATTCTACCTTAGGATGTCTTGATTATCACGTCACAGCACCTTAATGCATCATGTTCTTGGTCGTCATGATGCATGAATGCAACCCTGGCGAGTAATTCACCATTGCTCCATACAAGCTTGCAACTTTGCATTCCTGCATCATGCCAGCACTACCGAGTTGAGACACTCCAGAAGAGTCGGCCTGATGCACCAATGCAGCACCGGCGAGTTACTCACCGGGGCTGCATTGTTGCATCACAACATCAAAAATCACATTTTAGTGACATGCGTCCTTAAAGGGTTAATAACTGTAGGCTTATTGACATTATCACCACTTACATTGCCATTACTTCACTTCTATGTCAAATATCTTCCTTCACATTTGAAAAGTTGGGGTCATTCTTCAGAAGCCAAAAACAGCAAAAATCTACTATAGGCCACTCAAAAAAATAAAATGGTTTCTCATCACCGCCCGCATCATAAAAATCAGGTTTTGAGAAAACTTTTTTTTTTGCTAATTTTGATAGGATGAAAAACAATTCTCCCCAATTTTAAAGATCAATAATTTCTCAACTACTAAAATGTGAATTTTGGTCTCGAAGAACGTATATTATCCTTTACATTTTAGCCCGCAAGTTTAAAAAAAAGAAAAAAAAAGAAAAAAAAGCCTCCCTCGTCAGATTTTTCAGACCTTGGTGATGATAAACCACTTTGTTTTTGATTGGCCTTGGGTGTAAGCGGGTTAATACCCCTAACGTCCATCCATCATCTTATTTTGCTTATTTAAGCTTCTAATAATTAGTGGGAGAGGCTGTATTTATCAACGGGAATTCAAATCGTGTTTGAACTTTTAATTACATATAGGAGGGAGGACATATAGTCCCTAATACATGCCTTAGAGTTGCATTAGGCATAGAGCTACTATGTCCTTAGAATTATCCCCTCTTCTGCCTATTAATTTCCCCACTCCTCCACCCCTTCACCGGACCCTTCACACGCCCTTTTACCCTAACACACCCTACCACTTCAACCCCTTAACCCTTTACGGGATACAGAGTACTTTATCGTCATAATACTTGAATGCAGTCCTGGTGAGTAACTTGCCAGCGCTGCATTCAAGCATCATGCCGACTCTACATGGTTGATATAGTCTCAGTATGGTCGTCATGATGCATGAATGCAGCCCTGGCGAGTTACTTGCCAGGCCTGCATTCAATCATTCTTGCATCATGATGCGACATAACACATTAAAGCAATGTGCGGTCCTTAAAGGGTTAGTCCCACCCATCTGTGTCTATGCGTGTGTATGGGGGAACGCACCGTGATTAAGCGTTGTCATAAAACCCATCACCTGTCACTACAATACGTCATCCCCAAACTCTTGACGTTACGTCACCACGTCAAACAACCCCCTCATGACGTCACATCGTCACTGTATGACGTAAGGATCACGTGACGTACTACGTCCTTCCGGTGTCACCTGTGCCCAGTATGGGCCGTACCTGCACGGTCAATTGATCATCCTTTACTCTATTATCGCCCACATGACGTACCTACCCACTTATACGTCATTGAAGTTCCTCTTATTATCGCCCATGTCGTGACACTGGTCATCTTCCGCTCATCCGGCCACTCACCGTGGGCATGCGCACTGCTGTTGTTCCGTTATTGTCAAATATTGAATAATAGATTTATAACTTGCAACCACCCAGTGGATAGTGAAGTGAACGGTAATTCACCATTGATCCTTAATAGAAGGGTCGCTTATGGAGCTTAATAATGGTAACCAACAATTCCATGATATTCTTAGGTATACTGTGTAAGAATCAGTGAGCCAAACCTCGAGTCGATGTGGCGGTTTGCAACTCGATTTAGGTACATTCAACACTTTAAAAAAATCCAGCCTACCTAGCCTAATATTTTGGACCATGTTGCCTGAAATACACCTCTTTTTTGGCCTCATTTATAAGAGTACTCTCGTTCCCAAATCCTTCCGAAGGAAGGCTCTGGTAACTGCCAAATGTTGGGATTTTGCTGGGTCTGGGCAACCCCTGCTGGTAGCTTGGAACCAGCAAACAGGAACAGGAAATGGAACCAGAAAGGCTGATGGTAAATCTACCTAAAACTACCATCCTACATTCTGGTTCCATTTCCTGTTCCTGTTTGCTGGTTCCAGCCTACCAGCAGGGGTTGCCCAGACCCAGCAAAATCCAAAGTTCAAGGTCATTTGGCTGTCCCCAGAGCCTTCCTTCGGAAGGATTTGGGAACGAGAGTATTATAAAAGAAGCTTTGCGCTGCAATACACGAGAGGGTATGTGTGTATACGTATGTCTGATAAAAGCATAGCCCATCCTGGTGGGACATAGATCATTTTTTATGTATATACGTGATGCAGGTATTGCATGCCTGGGCTATAATCTCCTGCTATATCAATTACACCGTAAATAATGCAATATGTAACCATGCAGGCCCACTGTACTGCCAGCCATAAAACCACATAACAATGAGCAAAAGGTCACTATATGAAGTTCACACCTTTCCCCATTTGGTCAGAATTGAAAATGAAAGAGGAAAAAAATAATGGTCAAAATTGAAAAAAAGAAAAATATTCATGTGATATTTTCAACAAAACATAAAATACTGTGACTATATCGCTGACCAGATGGTGTGCGTGTGTGCGTCCGACCGTGACGTGTTGGTGCGTGTGTTTATACGGCGTGTGGAAGTATAGTACACTGTTAGAAGTAAATGTATGGCGCTAGACCCCTAAATTTGACACGGCGACATGAAACATTTTGGGGAATAGTGATATGGGACAGGAGGAATAAATAGATAGTGACATGGAGATTGACATGGCGGCATTCGTGAGCACTTTTTAAAATGAGTGGGCATGATGCATCAATGCAGTACTGGTGGGTAGATTATCAAGGGATGCATTGGTGCATCATGCAGACTCTTCATGAGTGTATCAATGACGACAAAAGAGCATAATCGAATTTAAAAGTTATGATGTCCTTGAATATCGTCCTGTCGGCATAGTGTCCAAACATCATTATCAGGCTTGGTCGCACTTTCTGGCTTCTGGACATATAATATACATAATGGCTGTGTCTCACGAACTTGGGCCAATGTTTTCGTCTCTGACCGGGTGCCATCTCTGACCGGGTGCCATCTCTGACAGGGTGCCATCTCCGACCGGCCTGAATGGAAACGGTTTATTTAGAGCAGATTTAGATAGAATTTGGCTGAAAAGGTTGATGGATGTTATACTAGTAATACTTTAAAGTAGTTATTAGTTGCCCATTCTTATCATCATCCGCCCTGAATAACCCGTTTTTATTCAGGCCGGTCAGAGATGGCACCCGGTCAGAGATAGCACCCGGTCAGAGATGGTACCCGGTCAGAGATGGCACCCGGTCAGAGATGGTACCCGGTCAGAGACGAAAACATTGGCCCAAGTTCGTGAGACACAGCCATATATACATTTCTACGACATCTTTTCAAGAACCTCTGACCCACCTATTTAATACTTCAACTGACGGAGGTCATGGTATTTAACGTGGTGACATGAGACCTTTGTATTTATCTAAAATCGCCCCCCCCCTCCCCACAGCCCTGATGGACCAAAAAATACCACCCTAGCTTCCACCCTAGCTCCATGCCAGTTTTGCGCGGCTTGCAAATCGGACAATTATCAAGGTCTGTATGAAGTAAACCATGAAAGCATGATCCCTCTTGGTATATGACTCATTTAAATTATAGTATTGAGTACTAATTAGGTCATTATTTGCATATTTTTAAAATAAAAATCCAGCAAGTTCCATCATTGAATTCATCTAGTTCCACCATATCAACTATGAACTAATGAACCGCCCCGCGAAGAGGGCTAGTTACGGGCCTGATACGACAGGAGACATGGAGAGAATCCTCTCTCCACCCCCCCCCCCCACAACCATGCACCACTGGGCCCAAATAGTGTCTTCCACTACTAAAAGACAATACAGGCATAACCACTCACAGGGTTGACCCATGCCCGTATTTGGTCATACGATGTACATGTGGCATGAACATATATAGCCAGGATGTGTCACTAAGCATGTGGTCTTCAGAGATTGCATATTGCGCGGCCATTGCATGAATTTGGGTCTTGGCCACACAGTGCCTTGACATAATGGGGGTATAGATGGGGGGTCCCCATGTCGCATGTCGATTTTAAGAAATGACCATGTCGCATGTCTATGTCGCTTAATAGTGCTCATGTCCCATGTCGATTTTACGATATGTCCATGTCCCCTGTCACTGACTTTTAAGCCCCATGTCGCATGTCACTAGGCCTCATGTCACATGTCGATTTTAAGAAAAGGCCATGTCGCCGTGTCGAATTTAGGGGTCAACCCCCATACATCATGTCTGAAAGGGGCGACCGACCAGTCACTGTACCAGTATGTTATACATGCCTATTGTATTCGACCTCAGACTTGGCAGACGACATCTAGATTGTTGTAGGATTTCCAGGCGGCACACATCAAAGGTTCCCAAGCTGGCAGCAGCGTCCGGGTGGCGTCCGTTACCATGGTTACCACGCACAGTCAGCGGATCCCAACCAGTCACCACAACTAGCTATAGATACACCCTCAGAAAAGTGTCAGACTTTCAGGTGAGAGTGCTTTTGGCGACAGTGACGCTCACAGGGTGTAGACTATAGGGAGTAGAGCTGACATGGGAGCCGCCATTTTCTAACTGTCCCCTGACTCCAGAGCAGTGCATTGTGGGTCAATCTGTTATCAGCCACTGTTCACACCTAGGAACAATGGCCACAGATAACACTGATAAGACTGATGGGTGACATCCCACCCCTATCTTAATCACCTTAATCACCTCCCCATTGGCTCAGGTGTGAAGTGAGGGACTCAGCCTAATTGAGACACAATGCATTAATTACACTCTGACTGACTGACATGTGGTCACCCACAAAGGTGTTAATGCTCTCTGTCTCTAAGATTTGAAATATTCACATTGATGTAAGCTTATCTAATTATAGACCATGTCATGGGGAAAAAATCTATCTAATCTATACAGAATATAAACAGATACTAAATGAGAGAGAACCCTCCAAAGTAAACTACACAAAGGGGGAACATGGAGGCCTGACACACGACTACCTGAGCCTCCTGGTACATGCCTCTGAAACCAGCATAGGCTCTCCCCCGTATAACACCGATGTGAGTAGTGTGTGAATTGGCGTTAACGTCAGGCAGGGACAGTCACAGTACATGCTTGTACCACAGTACCACAGTACCACAGTGTATTAGGGAGTGATCATTTTTTAACAACATGGGGTGGGGAGGTGGGGGGGGGGGGGGGGTTCGTGCGGTGCATGCAAAATCTTTTACACCCTCTCCGTTGAGGGGTAGAAACGTTTTACTCCCCCCATCCTACGGATCGAAAATCTGTGTGCGCACGGGCCCTTTGAAGCACAGTAACGCGTAGGCTTTTTGGCTCAAAACAGGTTAAAAAAATGTTAACACCTCTCCAAGAGGAATCCAAATTTATTACATCCCCGGTCAAGGGGTCCAAATTCTTTTGCCCCCCCTGTTGTTAAAAATTATCACTCCCTAAGTTTTCTCCAGTCGGTTGCTATCCAAGCTGATGGACACGGCTATATATAGTGACATGTCATAGATGCTGTATACGTTGTATATCTGTTAATTTATTGAGCTACACAGAGAGAAGTAAAGGTGTCGCCATGACTCTTTTACCATAGTCAACTCTAGTTGACTCTGGTAGCAGAGTCATGAGGACTCTGGTGGAGGGGTCACAGCTACCAGTCACACCCCTTGCTCCTTGTTCAAATTGACTCTCCCTCTTGACTCTATCAGTGCAGAGTCAAGTGCAGTTGACTCTGAGCACAGCAGAGTCATTTGTAGTTTGACGCTTCATGAAGAGTCAAATAAAAAAAAGTGTTGACTCTGATGGTAGTTGCATATGAAACCACCTGGTGGGGCAACAAAAACTAGTTTGGTACCAGTGGCAACCACAAGGCAGAGCCACTATCTATACTTTAGACAACTGTTACATGCCACACAGTTTTGATTCTTTATAGATAGGTTCACTATGTCTAAATAGTATGGTTAAAGATGGGTTAGGAGCTAATTTTGGGTCGATTTTTATTTTTCAGTTTCCAATGTATTTGTGTTCATAATGTCCCTATGAATATGTTTATAACTTTTTAAATCATTCTGATACTTGTAAATGCATAGAATATAGAGAGAACCAGGCCAGGGGACCCCTTTCTCTAATAGAGTCGGGTCCCTTGACCTATTTTGACCATGATTGCCATACTTTTTATGGATTTATATATATATGAGAATGATTTAAAAAGCCACACACGTATTTGTATGGACATTATGAACACAAATACGTTGAAAAACTGAAAAACAAAAAATCGACCCCAAATTAGCTCCTAACCCATCTTTAAGCGATGTCAATGGATAAGCTTTCCAGTTAACTTACCTGAATCAAATGTGATGACAAACTATACAATACGTTCCAAGCACATCAACAGTATAGTGCTTAGTCACCATATTTGTGGCTATGGGAAATAGACATGTGCCTCTACATGGGGTAAAAATCGACACGGACGACACGGCGACACGGCCCTTTTAAAAATCGACACGTGCGACATGGCCCTTTAAAAAATCGACGGACACAGCCTTTCTTATATGCCCCAGTATATTCTATAGTCATAAAAACCGACACACTGACACAGCCCTTGTGCTAAAGATCGACACGGCGACACAGCCAAATAGTTGGGTACCCATGTAGAGGCACAGACATCAGGCTGGGCACTAACTGTGTAAGATATAATGTGTGGCACTGCTAACTACTTCATATAGATCTAATATTCGCATCTAACATGTGGCCAATGGTCTGTAGAATGTAGTATGATGCAGATATAACTTAGCCCTATCACACAGGAGGAAGTGGTGGACATGAGACAACATGTCTGGTTATTGCCCAAGACACTCATACTCACTTCTCTCACAGGCCTCACCTGGCCTGCCCACTACTCTACCCTATAAGTACAGGATCCACCTTACCTGCAGGCCACTCATGTATTTAAGTATTGATTTTGACTCCTGCTCTTTTGAATTGCTGTTAACTCTTCAGGAAGGGAGAGTCAAACTCATTTGACTCTCCCCAACAGGTGTCACGTGGGAGACAAACTGTGACTCTGGCTGTCAGAGTCGTGGCGACTCCTTTACTTTTCTGTGTGTACAGCCTAATAGGTAGAGTAAAGCATTTACACTTTAGTGTAGTTTGGTTCTATTTTAAACTCAAGAATTTTATGTCCTATTTTCATGCATAAGATGCACAATTGCACCAAATAAGCTTCTTTACAAATTGAATATGGAAGACCAAATAAAATAATAATACTTTAAAAAAATTAGATGCATCAATTACAAAATGTTTATTTCTATATGGATGAGTTCTGTATTTATATGCCCCAGTGGCTAGCCTTGAGTGTAGTATAAACTAATATAATGCATGGGCTGTATTGTTACCTAACAGAGGTCAGAGTTCACCATATGGAGTTGTTAATGATAAAGGGTGTGTGTGAGAATAAAGGGGGTGGGACAACAAGGGGTTGGCACCAGATACCACAGGCGGTCAGTCCCCTGCCAACACACCATATGGTGGACGTACACTGGGCACCTGTGCCATCATGCAGCGAACTCCATTATCTGTGCCCACCCTCCTTAAGGCCAAAAGAAATATTCGTTTCAGGTAACATGGGAGGAAAATGTAGGGTCGGTAGTTTTTTGTTTGGTTAAAAAATTGTAACATGAATGTATTAGCTAACTTTTTGAATACCCGAAAATTGACCAAAAAAGGGTAAAAATGCGAAAATGTCTTTAAAATTGTGTAAGTAGTATAGTATGTATCGGAACGGGACTATAGTTAACTACTGTTTATTACTCAATCGACATGCAGCCAATCAGAGGCCTCCATTTGGTCACGTGACCCGTTGCCATGGTAACGTGACCTACTTAGGGCTCTCAGCCAATCAGAAGCCAGCATTCTGGGTGACCTACTGACCTACTTAGAAGCTCTCAGCCAATCAGAGGCTGGCATTCTGGTAACCATGGTAACGTGACCTACTTACGTCACGTGACCTACTTAGGCTCAGCCAATCAGAAGCCGGCATTCTGGTAACTAGGGTAACGTGACCCACTTAGGGTTTTGTTTGTAAACAACACCACGTGGCTCTCTTGTTTGTAAACAACACCACGTGACACGTGACTGTTTGTAAACAAACAAACAAAAAAAAGTTATGTAACTTATATATAGAAATAAAAACACAACAAGATAATTTCTTTTCTTTTCATTTTATTCTTTATTTTCATTTCAATCAGAAAAAACACACAAGTTTATGCTTTTTTAGCTTGCTTCTTCGATTTGCAGCAACTCAACAGGCCGCAAAGTCTCACGCCGCCGTCACTCGCACCACCACACCCCGGACGACTTCTCTCCAATAGACATTGCACGACTTTGGATAAATCCAACACCATTTCGGCAAGGCAGAGAATCTTTGCCTCCATGAAACGGCCGCCATCGCAACAACCCGTCACAACAGCATCATCGATAGCTTCTGACTCACGGCCCGGTCGCTCAGCTTTGGGATTTTGCTCATGCGCATGACGCACTTCTTGGGGTTTCTTGTTCGACATGCTTCAATTAGGAAATGAACGCAATGAGGTCCACAGGTGTCAGCAGAAGTGTCTTGTAGTTGAATGCGGTTTCTTTGCCACTTGAACGGAGCAGAGCGTTCCACGAAAGACAAGAACTCCGCACTCAGCGGCGGTAAGCCGAAGGAATCAAAGTAGTACACTTCACCCGTGCTCGACACGTAAAACGCCACCCAATGCTGACCTGGTAAATGTTGCGGATCTGTGTTGCTCACGAAACAAGTGTCTTTGATAGGGTGCTTCGGAATAGTGTCACAAGAGAAAACGCCCAGGAAACGATGTTTTGTGTGAACGTTTTCCTTCAACACTCTGCTTATTTCAAGCGTGTTCATACGATACGCCAAGTACTGCCGTCGTGTCTTCAGTTCATGTGGTAGTCGGTGATGGGGTGTCGATCTCGGGTCAGCTCGACGACGTTGTCGTACACCAAGTAGAGTAGCACCGTTTTTGTCGCTTGTAGCGCCGAGCGGAAACTGACTTCCACCCTCAGCTGACCCGCTCTTATAAGGTTCACGCGACACCCGTCGTGCGATCTGTCTGGGGTTAAGTCGAGGGGGAACACCGTGTAACCGTTCAGGAATTGATCGTATGAAATACCGCAGGAGCGCGCGCCCTCGTACATCCCCGTTTCCGTGTGTAGCGCCAAGTACTCTCTCACGGCCGCTTTGGTCTTAAAGTCGGGCACGTAGGCGTCGTTCGGCACTTTCTGATCGTTCACTATCACTTGAAGCGAGCTGATGTCGTAATGCTTCATCTCGAACGGGTTCTTGGTGTAGCTACCGTTGAAGGCGTCGTGGTCCAGGAAGCAAATCATCATCGACTTGGGAAGCTGGCCTGTGTTGGAGTGCGTGTAGCTGTGATCTCTGTTACCTTGAGGGATGGCATACGTCGTCACCTCCACTCTGTTCACCGGGTAGTCGAAGGGCCCGTGTTCTATCACCGCTCTCTCGTGCGTTTCCGCTACAGCGTCCGCCACCAGCACGCGTCGCACGTAGAGCTTTGCTTTGTAGATCTTCAAGCTGTAGCCTCCGTCAGCGGCGCACATCAGATAGAAAGAGGGCGCCGCCTGTTTCAGAGTGAGATTGATTTCTGTCTCTCCAACGATGAGCTTCAGTTGATGAGCCAGGTCAAAGTGCAGTCGCGCCATCAGCGAAAAGCGCTTGTTGGAGATTAGCTTCTTGCGCGCTTTGTACCCCGCATTCGCGTCAGTCAACGTGTCAAACTGACCGGGCGTATCTTCATGCCACCCCTGGGCGCTCATGACGCCGTCCTTCACGTCTTTGTTGTAGTTGAGTAACCCTTCCAAGTAAGCTCGGTAAGGGTAGGTCTCGGTGTTGCCAGACACTTTGAAACCGCCGATGGAGACTTGGACGTCTTTGAAGAGCGAGTGAGCCAAGTTGTTCACCGGAGCTACCGCGTCGGTGTCCTCGATCGCCGCTCCGTTCGCTTTCAGCACTTGACATTCCAGATGAAGGTAGTTCTCGTTCAGGTCTGTGTACTCTTGCGACTTGTTGATGGTGAAATTTATGTTACCTCCATCCTCTAAAGAGTTTTTTGTTTCTATCCCCAGGAAAGACGACTTTAAGATAGTAGTCTGAGTCGGCGCTACGGTGTGCAGGTCGAGCTCAGAGAGCGCGCACTCGTTACTGCTCTCGTGTACGTAAGCCATTGTGTTCTCTCTTCACGCGGCCGACAGACTGACGCCGGCCGCCTTCAGTCTTTTTATTTATACCTGAACGCCTAGGCGCTTACCGGTCGAATACATCCCCTCTACGTCTCTTGCAAGAGCCACCGCCCGTCTGAGGAGAATGCCGGCGACGTTTCGACCCTTTCTTAGACGCGACAGTCGTCTTTCCTCCCGAGAACGCCGTACTCGCCAGTCTCTTCAGAGCGCCTGCGCCTCGGTCTTTCACGCTGCTCTTTAAAGTCCGACCCGCCAGCACATCTTTAGCTACGCCCACACCGGCGCGGAGCAGCGTTTTTCCCACCGACTTCAATAGCGGGGTAGCCGAGCGCATCAGACCTAACAGAGCGCCGCCCAAACCGTGCCCGCTCTGGAAAGAGCGCCCGCTGTACACGTTGATGCCGTTGCCCAGCTGCGCGTTGTAGTAATCGCTGTACCCTCTGCCGACGGTGCGCCTGGGTGGAAAGTACGGAACGCGTTGACGCATCATTTTTCTCTCTTTCAGCGCTCAATAGGTCTCAGATGAAGTGTCACGGTCACCTCGCCTCTACCGAATGGGATGGAATGACCGGATCGGTCTCTTAAATAGATGCCGACCTCGGTAAACCTCTTGGATTTCAAGGGGAAATAATCCAAATGGGGAAAACTGATAGCTTGCACGCCACCTCGACGCTTTCCGCCTCTGTCCACCGCGACGCAGCGCAACAGCGGCACTTGCATGTCGCCCACACGTCTCTCCTGGATCATGTCGGTGTATATGTACACAGAGTGCACGTCCCCGTAAACATCCATCGAGTAGGCGCCGGTAGTCGGCGACGCGAAACACGTCTTCTCTCCGAAGCCTAGAACGCATGCGAGATGCTGAGTCAGCAGGACAGCGCAGTGTCTCGGCGGTTTGATGGTGACGCGTTTCGTGTTGGCGTCGTACGATAAGATCCGCATCGGTTTGAGCAAGAAGCTGGAGCCCTCTAGTCTGTCATCTCGCATCGTCTGACTCAAGCGCTCGACTAGGGTGTGGTTGCTTCCGGTGAAAATAGGAGGTATCTGGAATATGTTTGGCATGAAACTGCGCACTCCCATGTCTTTCTCCATCTCTTCGATCATCTGTCTTGCTTGATCGCTGATCGCCTTCTTCTTCACCGCCGGGGACAAGAACTGCTTGTATACGGCATTCGTCTGTCTCAAGTCGACCTCTCTCTTGAACCTTTTTGTTTCCGGTTTCAATCGCTGCTCTTCCGACGTGTCTGATATCTCTTCCACCGTTACATAGCTCGCTTCCTTCCAGCTCAGCGGGTATTTTGAGCTGAACGTCAGCTTGCTCAGACCGTTCGCGTTTTTCATTCCCCTCCAGTCTACCTGTGGTTTTCTTCCTTCGGCGAATTTAGTTTCTTTTAAAACGTTGATCGCCTCCTCTAGCGAACCCTTGGTGCGCAGAGGAACAACGATGATCAAGTCGTCGTCGTGCACGTTAGTCCATTCTGTAGGGAGGATGATCTCAGTCAGAGCCGCTTCGTACGCTTCGGGCAGAAGGAGCGGCGAGTCGAAGTGAGTTCGGAAAGACGTCAAGCTGTTGTCAGGATAATACTCCATAGAGCTGTTGCTAGGTAGAGTGATGTTCATTTTTTTTTTTTTTTTTTTCCTACGTTATTTTTTTGACGGGGATCCACTCGTTGAACTTGTCGTCGTAACCTAACCACATACGAAAGCTAACTCTTTACCGTCGACCGTCTTGCGGCGCAACACCTCGTCTATCAGGTAGTTGTTGTCGTAACGACTCTTGTACACCTTCTGAACCTCTTCCGGGTAGAAGACGCCTTTTATCTCCTCGCCCTTGTCGTCTTTCAGCTCGAACCCTCTGCTTCCCAACGTCTTAGCAACGTCGACCACTTCCTCGCGCCAGTTTCCCTCGTACCCTTTGTCGAAGGCGCCTTTAGTTCTCAACATCCTCACTCTGTCACCCGGAGCGATGACGTCGACGGCGGACGTCTTTGTTTTTTTCTTCTTTTTCCATATTTCGTCGATTTGTTTGTTAGTTGGGAGATCTTGTCGGTAGAAAACTGTTTCGCTGTTTTCCTAGCTGACTTGAGCCGGCGCCATTTTCAACGTCTTGTGGTGAGTGCGATTGTAAGAAGACACTACATGGTGCAGTACGTCTACGTAGCGATACGTGCGCTTGTGTGTGAAATAACGCCACAGCTTCTCCTTCAGACTGCGGTTCAAGCGCTCCACCAGACTAGCTTTGATGTCGTCGTTCTCGCCAGTGAAGAACTCTATGCCCTCGCTCTTCAAGTGATCTTGAAAGATCTTGTTCAAAAACTCTTTCCCCTTGTCTGTCTGAACAGTGCGCGGTCGTCTCTCGCCAGTGCCTGTCATCTCTCGGAAGGCCTCGGTGACATCAGCGCCGCTCTTGGATTTAATGGGAACGGCCCACGCGTACCTAGAGAAAACGTCGATCGCCGTCACCACGTACCGGAAGCGGTCGTTGTGAGACGCCAAAGCTTGCATGTCCATCAGATCTATCTGCCACTGCTGATCGATTGCGCCGGTTATAGTCTTGTTCCTTGCGAATTTTCTCCGAATGGGTTTATGTTTAGTGTAGGCGTCCAGCAACACTAAAGCATCTCGGATGACGGCCGGGTTCAGGTGGCGAAAATGATGTTTCTGGAGTTTAGTCACGCTAGTGAAACTGGAGGGCGCTTTGACGTCGGTATATCTAGCTACTACGCGCTTCTTTTCTTTTTCCTTCTTGGTCAGTCTCTTCACTGGTTTGCCCATGGTGGGCCTGTTGAGGGCGTGAACGACGACCTCGCCGCTAGGCGGTTGCGCCCTTTCCTTTTCTTACTCGCCACGCTCCTATAGGAAGTTGGAGTTTGGAAAAGTTCACTGTCCTCCTCGTCGTCAGAGGATGGATCGTCCACCTGGAGAGAAGAGTCTGCTGCTGCTACTGCTGCTGCTGCTGCTGCTTCTCCTTCTTCCGAGTGGAAGCTCGGTCGTTTCCGACCTCTGTCAGCGAGCCGTGTGTCTAAGCTTTGGCCAGGTCTGCTCGCTTTATACAGATGGTTTCCGATCAAGGAGTCTGTGGGAACTGCTTCGCGCAGCGCTTTCGTGAACGGAGAGTAGCCCGCCGGTCTGGGCGCCGTCTTCCTGAACCTGGCGGCGTCGTTCAGTAAGTCCACTATGTTGATGCGATGCTCAGGTGGTATTCTCCGACCCGACATCTCGCGCACCGCACCGTCCTCGTTCCACTTGATCACACCGGATTTCTCCAATTGTTTGTACAGCGCCACGGTCCGGGTGCGATTCCTCTTGGGAACTTGGTTCGCCAACCGCTCAAGTAGGGACGCGCTGGCCTCTTCAGCAGACTGACGGAGGTGAGCCGGGGGCGAAGAAGAGTAGGACGAAGAGATGTTGCTGTTGTGGGGATTCGCGAGAAAAAATTGCAATCTATTCAACAACCTTCGGTATTTCAACATTTTCTCGCGCGATTCCAAAGTGGGATCGTTCAACACTAAGTCCAAGTCCCTGTAGATAAACTGTAGCACCTGGTGCAAGGCCGCGTCGGGATGAAGGGACTGTTCTGCCTGCTTGTGGTAATAGGCCATGTCGGCAGGTAGGCGGGCGGCGGTGGCAGGAGCGGAACTCTCGTTCTTTTCAGTGCGCTCATCAGGAAGAGGAGGAAGGTTTGGAGCAGTAGAAGTACTAGCAGCAGCGACTGCAGTAGTAGCAGCGCTAGTAGTAGCAGCAGCGGGCACATGATGAAGTAGACCTGCTCGTGATGATTTGTAGAGCGTCTCAGGATCCACGAGCGCTAAGCGTTTGTAGTGTTGTTGCTGCTCTGAGTCCGTCATGGGGACGACGGTGGCAATGACGCTGGTGGTGGCGGTAGTGGTGGTGGTGCTGTCGGCGAGTAGGTGTCGAATGAGGTGTCTCATATACGGAGAATGCTCTTTATAAGCGGTAAGGCCATCCCTATGAGAGCCGGAATGAGGAAACCTCCCTCTTGTACCAAGACGCGTCTCTTTTTTTTGATGGGCGTAGATTTTTTGCCGACCTCCCTCAACACGTCAGCCGATTCTCGAAGCTTGTCCAGTTGTTTGTCGCTGAGCGGGATGTTCCCTACCAGTAAATTGTGACAGATCTCACTCAACGCTGCGATCAGATCGTCGCTTCCAGAGTCTATTAGATGCGAGCAGTCCTTTGGCGAGCACTTAGCTAAGTGCTTGAGAGTACCAAAGTGTCTTTCGAGTAGATGAGAAGACATTTTTGCTACTGCTTTCTCTTGTTCTTTTTTTTGTCTAGCGGTACGAACACTAGCTGAGAGTGTTCGGACGTCAAAGAGGAGCGTATTCTCAGATCGTCAGGTGTTGACTGCTTGAAGTCCAGAAGGAGGTATGAGTGAGGTCGCTTGAGTTCATGGGTAAATATACTAGAGAGGGCCGCCGCGTTGGACGGAAACACCTGGCGAGACAGACTAGCTATTTGCCCCATGTCGCGCGGGTTCTTGAAAACGATCATGTAGTGAGCGTTCAGACTCATAGTTCGAAAGTCGGGTGATTTCTGGAATAGGTTCTGAGTGATGTATATGACGCTCACGTTCCAGTGATGCGAGTATTTAGTAAAGATGTCGGCTACCACTTGCTGATTGGAACTGCTCATCAGATCGTCCAATATCAGTAGAGTGTGGGGTCGTAAGGCGTCTTCTGCTACTTCCACGTCTCCCGCTATAGTCTCTTTGCTAGGAAGACCTTCTCTGAATTCCACACCGTACTGATTTTGCATTTTTTCAAACAGAGGTTGCCACTCGCCGTAATGGTAAAAAGTCTTTTCCACCGGCGGCGTGACCAAATTGTTCACGTCGCTCAGAAATTGATCCACCAAGCGCGATTTTCCTCAACCCGACGGACCGCTAATGATACAACTAAAGGGTCCTTGTAGTCGAGCGTCGAAATGAATTTCTGTGAAAAGTTTGCTTCTACTGCTCGACATTTTTTTTTTTTTTTTTTCAGCACGCGTGAGAGAGCGGTTGTGTGTCTGACTGTCTGCTGTGTTTCTCACTCGAACGGTCGGTAGTGAATGGTTGTGGAGAAAAGTCCGCCGACCTTTTTATTGATTCCGGCCGGTCTCACAGTAGCGGCGGCAGAAGTGTCTTTTTTTTTTTTTTTTTTTTTTGCGATAAAATTCTATTTTCACGCAATAGTCATAAATGTTTTGTATCAGACTCCAGAGGAGTCTGATACAAATATTTATTTTTTTTTAAAAAAAGAAGAGGGAGAGGAGGAGGAGGAGGAGGAGGAGGAGGAGGAGGAGGAGGAGGAGGAGGAGATTAATTTTTTTTTTTTTTGATCATTTAGGCAAAGCTCGTCGCTTTGCCGCTTTTTTTTCTATTTCTGTGTTGTGACACGATCGTCTCGAAAAAGCAATAAGGCGTGTGAGCGCGGCGGTGACAAATACATATTGGAGCGTATGGTTTAAAATAGTGCGTCCCTATCTTCTTCAATTCGGCTGCGTTGCAATATGCGGAATAACAAGTGACGACGTCGAAACGTTTAGAGACCGTGTTCACGTCGGCCACAACGCGCGCCCACCGAGTGGGAGCTGCAGTCGCTCCCAAGAAACCGATCGGCTTGTCGAATCGTTTCATAGCACTTATTCTCACTTTATAAGAGGAGGCAGGGTGAGGAGAGTAGCGGCGCTCTTTCTTTTCATGAAACGCCCAACGAGTGGGGGCGCTGAGAGCGGCTGTTATGCAATGGTAGAGTAAATACTGTTCTGAGAAGACGGCTCTCGGCCATGTCGCTACGTTTTCCTTTTCTGCTCTTGTATAACGACGATGGCGCTCAGCTTTGCATTTCTCGAGAATTCGGTACGCTTCAAGAGATGCGTGAACCTCAACTACGTGACGCTCTCTCCTTTGAGATAAAAAAATAGCCGGGCAGTTGAGGAGGGCACTTTGTTCGCGCGACCGTCTTTTAGAAACTCGCGCCCTCTGCAGCGCCATATTTCTTTCCTCCGAAACAAAAAAGACTGAGTGAAAATAAAAATTTTAAAAAACAAAAAGCTCAAAGAAAAAAAATAAGCAATAAGCAGACTCAGCTCGAAATTCCCTGCTGGCGTGATGGCGGTGACTGCAGGCGGTGGCGGCGGTCGGCTGGCCGGCGGTGGCGGTGTCGGCGGCGATGGTAGAAGGGTGTGTGGAAAGAGAGACGCATCTCAGTCTTTTATAGGAGCGGCGAGTCTGACATTTTCAGCTGTCGCATGCTGACCTGCTGCTATCATAAGAGAAACAAAAGCCCTAATCACGCTTTTCAGCTGGATCCTTCCACCCCGCCAGACATGGATCCAGATGGGAAGGTGGTTTAAAATTAAATCCGTGTACCGACTGTCATACAATAGAGTAATTAGTTGAACGCGTGTTACCTGTATAAAGGATTAGCGGGTCATGGGCTCAGCGTGTGTATAGAAAAACAACTACAGGTAGCGTGAACAAAGCGACCCCCTCCCTTTCTGTCACTCTGTCTGTGACTAGAGGGTGCGCGTGTGGTAAGCGGTTTAAATCTAAAGAAAAACAAATCACCCTCTCCTGTCGTCAGCAGTCAGCCGGCCGGCGGCTGGAAAATGCGATTAGAGGGATGATGAGCCGCGTAGTAAGCGACTTAAGGCTGATCTAAAGACCTGCCGTGAGGGGGCAGCTGGCCGGTGGCTTGGAAAAAAGGGGGGAGTAAGGGTATATAAGGGGGAGTGAAACCGTATTCGGCATCGTCATCATCGTTCACGTTACTACTACTACTACTACTACTACTACTACCACCACCAGCACCGCGCCTCAATTTGCAGATCCCCATGATGGAAAGTTGCTACCGTGACATGAAGCGGAATGACGAAGCGGCGCGCGAATGTGAAGCTGATGCTGTAGCCTCTGCTACTGCTGCTGCTAGTGCTGCTCAGCGTGCTACTGCTGCATTTACTGCGGCTGTTAGTGACGCTGGTTGTGATGACGTTGTTGTTGTTGCCGCTGCGGCTGTGACTGCTGCTGTTGCTGCCGCCGATGCAGCTACTCATGCCACCGATGCCGACGCTGCTGCTGCTGATGCTGTTGCGGCTGCTGATGTCGCCGCTGATAACGCTGCTAGTGCCCGCTCTGCCGCCCTTGCTACTGTCGCTGCTGCTGTCGTTGCTAATGCTCACGCTACTGCTGCTACCGCTGCTGCCGAGGCTGCTGCCGCTGCTGCCGATGCTGCTGCCGATGCTGCCGATGCTGCTGATGCTGCTGATGTTAGCAGTCGCGTCGACAAAGAATCGTCATTTGTCACTCTTAAACCTCCAGTTGAACGCGCGACGAGTAGTAGGGCTACCAACGCGACGGCCGGATGGTGCAAATGGTGTCGTCGCTTCTGCTCGTGCGCTTGCTTTTCTTCCAGTCCTACCTGCTGCTGCTACGGTATGATAGTGTTATAGTGTTTGAATGAGAACGCGCGTAGTTACACATAGACGCTGTAACAGATGTGCTTTTTTTTTGAAAATATAATTTTAACATAACATGGAACTTGTTGTGTTTATTTTCTATATATAAGTTGTTTGTTTACAAACAGTCACGTGTCACGTGGTGTTGTTTACAAACAAGAGAGCCACGTGGTGTTGTTTACAAACAAAACCCTAAGTAGGTCACGTTACCCTAGTTACCAGAATGCCGGCTTCTGATTGGCTGAGCCTAAGTAGGTCACGTGACGTAAGTAGGTCACGTTACCATGGTTACCAGAATGCCGGCCTCTGATTGGCTGAGAGCTTCTAAGTAGGTCAGTAGGTCACCCAGAATGCTGGCTTCTGATTGGCTGAGAGCCCTAAGTAGGTCACGTTACCATGGCAACGGGTCACGTGACCAAATGGCGGCCTCTGATTGGCTGCATATCGATTGAGTAATAAACAGTAGTTAACTATAGTCCCGTTCCGATACATACTATACTACTTGTGTAAGAAAAGTAGGGTCGGCCCTGTCTTGATAGGTTCGGTCGGGTGACCTGACATAAACCTCTTTTCATTTTGCCTATAACCCTCACACTCTCCCACCTCTCCACATTCCCCACACACCCTCCACATCCCCACACACCTAGCATTATAAAGAGGTGTCATTTTATACAACGGTGGGGGGGGGGGGGGCATAGGGGGAGAAACCTCCTCCCACCCTGACAGCCCCCCCCCCCACACACACACCTCAACACATTGTAATTTCAACTTGTAATTAGCCCTGAATTGGTTCTGTCCCTTCCCCGCAAGGTTATAATTTTATCAGGACCAACCCCTTTTGACTGAGTTATGCACTTTCTTTTCTAAAAAGGGATATCTAGGGGTAATATTTTGCTTGCACTCCCCTCCAGAAATCCAAATTAGTGCCCCTCCTCCAATTTACCACCCCCTGTTAACCCTATAAGGGAAGCACAATGAGGGAAGCAACATTCTTCAATACACTATACATTTGTTGACATGAGACAATGAATGTAGCACTGGCGATTTTCTCACTGGTACTGCATTGCTGCATCATGCCGACCCTTTAGGATTGTATCAATATCAGTGCATGGATGCATCAGAATTGCACATCGGCAGGAAGCCTTGATGCATCATGCCACTCTTAAAGGGTTATCCCAAGCCCCCCCCCCCCCCCCCCCACACACACACAGTAACACCCATTCCACCCTAACACCCATATCACTCTGATGATACCTCATCCCCAACCTTTCACTCCCGGTCATTAGCACTTTAAGGGCAGCATAGCACTTTAGTGCGTCATGATGCATGGATGCAGCGCTGGTGAGTAACTCATTAAGGCTGCATTCGAGCATCATGCTGACCCTATGCAGTCAATAATGATACATGTAGTACCCCAACCGTTTTCCATGATGCAGGAATGCAGCCCTGGCAAGTCGAATCTCCTGAGCTGCATTCATGCATCATGCCGACAACAGGCATAGCACATTAAAGACACTGCACCCCTTAGAGGGTTAAACTGCTCTGACCAACACCCCCTAATTCTACCTCTCACTGCCTTGCCATCTTCTCTGAGCGATAATTGGGGCAATTCATGCCATTAACCAATCACAAGTCGCCAGGCAATTGAGGGTCTGTTTTCACCTCCCTTCAGTAACGGCGCTTCTGATTAGCTGGTCAGGACAATGGGGTCAGAATGGGGGAGAGTGACCGCTGGGCATTGTGGGAACGGTGGTTGGTAATTATAGGGTTAATACTAAAAGTGGGAGGGAAGGGTTAACCCTTTAAGGGCCGCAAAGTGTTATAGTGTGCTGTGCCTTTTGTCGTCATGATGCATGGATGTACCCCTGGCGAGCCTACTTATCAGGGCTGCATTCATGCATCATACTGTCCATCAACTGCATGATGCATGAATGCAGTCCTCATGAGTCACTAAGGGGTAGCATGACTATGAAGCGCATAACACATTACAGCACGATGCTGCCTATAGAGAGTTAAATCACAATGGTTGACATGCAGCCTAAAAGCAGAGTCAGCCTCTCCGTATGACAGGTGTCTAATGGCGGTTTATATGGCCGTAGTCAGCCGTGGCCAGTTATCTAAGGTACACAGAGAAAAGAAGTAGAATCATGGTGACTCCTAAATGGGAGTGTGGACCCGATCACTGAGGTACCTCTCCCGACGACGCTAAAGTGACTTCCAATCATTAGAGAATAGGAGTTATTATAGAGTTGTTATAGAGTCCTGCTAATGTTGGGGAGTCCCTTTAGAGTCCCAGAGAGATTTACCTCAGTGATCAAGTCGGGAGTCACAGTGATTCTACTTCTTTTCTCTGTGTTTGTCTATCAGGGGTGCCCAGGGGTGTCCAGGGGTTCAGACCTTCCCCCTCTTGGAAAATGTTTTAGTGGTCCACCTTTAAAATCCCTGGGTTTGCACTAACAAACATGTGGACAAACATGAATTTACAGGAAATGTCAGAAAGGATTTTTTTCCTGGTCATGCCATCGTCTTCACCAACGCTGGAACGTCTCAGGGGGTTGATTTTTTTCAAGGCCAAAAAAAAGTCACCGGACCGACCCTGTCAAAACAGGGCGACCCTACGGTTTTTATGCAATTTTGAAGAAATTTCCGTATTTTTTACCCCTTTTCTTTTTGTAATTTTAGGGTCTTCAGAGAGGCCGGCCAGTACTTTTCAGTGGCGGATCCAGGAATTTTGGAAAGGGGGGGGGGGCTGAAATACCTACAGCATTGGGGGTGTGGAACCATCTAAATTAAAATGTACAGAAAAATAGGGGGGGGGGCGCACCTCTTGCGCCCCCCTGGATCCGCCCCTGCTTTTATGTTAAGAAATAATCCGACCTATCGACCCCACATTTTCTGCCCATGTTACCTGAAACAAACCCTTTTTTGGGGGCCTAAGAGGACATTTGCATGTTTTGGAGGACATTTTCAGGGTCTAGAGGAAAATGATATTCCTGTTAGCAAAAACGGCCTCCACATAGTGTCTGTCCTTGTTACCAGACACGTACCCTTTTGTTTTTATC
>CANHQG010000311.1:0-49747 GCA_947462335.1 Harmothoe impar
TGGTAACTACCGTAGCCCAGGAGGGCCAACATAAAGTTTTAATGTAAATTGAAAATGAAATTCAACTTGCCACCCAGTATAATATTTGGTTTAAGTAGGGAGTCATTTCTGAGTCAGAACCGAGTCTAGCTGACTCACTCCCTTTGGTTAAAGCACATCCCTCTTGACTCAGTTTAAAAAGGGAGTCAACCTTAATTGGACTCTCTTGAGGGACAAAGGGAGTCTGGGCATATAGGAAGGGAGTATGTCCTGCTAGGTGGTAGCACTATACTCAAAGGGCTAGTAATTTGGAGGCTCACATCTATATATCTATCTCAACTCATGACTTTCATAATCACTCTTACAATGGACAGTTGTAGCATGAATATTTAGTGTTAGCTCTCAATTTGATAAAATAATTAAGAGTTGGGTCATGATTCTAGCATAACTATGATATTTAAAGTATATGACCTTTCATAGACACCCAGTTTTTGGGAACACAAAAAGGTTAAATTCATAGCAATTTTGATGTTCATTCATATTGACTAATGTGCATTGAGGGATCTTGAATAAATATCCCTGTTGGACCTTGCAACAATATAATGGGGACAGATGAGCTCTGGTAACAGCCATTAGACATATTGTATAGAGCAAAGGTGACTGCATTGTAATCGATGTACAACTCCCTTCACAAAGGGAGTCAAATATAAACTAGACTCCCTTTACAAAGAGAGTCAAAGATGAGGTGGACTCCCTTTAACTAGAACGGAGTCATTTTCTGACTCCCTTCCTTTTCTCTGTGTAAGTGGAATTGAAAGGGAAAATTGATTTCACGATCACCTGTTCACTTAAGGCTGTGTCTCACGACCTTGGGACAATGTTTTTGTCTCTGATCGGGTGCCATCTCTGACCGGGTGCCGTCTCTGACCGGCTGCCGTCTTTGACCAGGTGTCAGAAAAAGGTGTTTTAAAAAGAATTATACTCATATATATAAGGATTTGGAAAAACGTTATGGCGGCTGTTATATAATCATAGTTATAATTATAATTAGCCTCCTGCTGTTAGTATTTTGACCTTATCAAGCCAAGCCGGTCAGAGACGGCACCCGGTCAGAGACGGCACCTGGTCAGAGACGGCACCCGGTCAGAGACAAAAACATTGTCCCAAGGTCGTGAGACACAGCCTTAAGGAGACCACCGTATGGCAGGTATCTGTCAGCAGTGGTTGGAGAACATTCATTATTTCTGGTTCCAGGTCCAGTTCCTGTTTTATAGTCATTAATTTTCTCTATTCAATTTGATTCACACATTTAAACTTATTAAGGTAGAAATGTTTTAGAGGCACTATAACATCCCTGGTATTGACTTAAACGTGTCTGATGTTTAAAAGTGCATGTACATTTTCTCATTGATTTACCTGCTACTAGTCGGCCTCTTCCAGTTCCTACTACTTCTATACGGAGCATTACTGTGAAGTATTTGAGTTTCCATGACTTTAACCACAATCTGACTGAGTGGCGGATGGGGATGGCTATGGGGTATATGGCACAGTACCGTAGACAACTAGAGCCCTACACCATGAAGCAGCCCTAGGCATCTAAGTCACTCAAGTATAGGGCAAGGATTAAGGAGCTAAATTGGTGAAAAAAAATTCCATTATGGAAAGAAAGTGCTTTGAACTCTTCCACTTGCTCTTCTGAATGTGCATTGCAGTAGACACTGGAAAATTGACCAAGCCATTGTATAGCACTAGATAAACTAGATACATAGCATCTAACTTCATTACACTTCCTCTTCCGGTCAATTTGACCCGGCGCCCCCACCCACCCCCACTGGGGAATGCCACACTAAATACATAGGACGTAAATAGGATGGGAGGACTAAATACAGCCCCACCACACCAATGTTACCACAACAACAGGAATAGCCTCAAACCGCAGACACTAATAGCCTTGATCCGATGACCGTGAAATACTGTGGATTGCCTTACATGGGGGGGAGGGGGGGGGGGGGCATTAAGCACGTGGAGTGCGGGTGACGTCCGCCTGGATCCTATTCTGGAGTCATGTAGCCAACAAAGGATGTGGTTTAGTCCCTGCACAGGACAAATAAATAAAGAGGTTTGTTTCAGGTATTAACATGGAGAATGTCTAGGGTCAGTTGGGGATTTTTTTTAATTTCATTTTTTTTTCACATGAAAGTACTAGCCAATCCCTCTACATACCATAATCGTGACCAAACATGTGTAAAAATGTGAAGATTCTTTTAAAGTTGCATAAATTTGCATGTACTATGCAGCATTTTTATGTCACTTTACCGGTATATACTAAACATAAAAGTAGGAGCCAGCCTCTTTGCAAACCTAAATTTGACCAAAAAAGTGTAAAAATATAAAAAACTGCATAAAGGAAAGTAGGATCGGCCCTGTTTTGATAAAGGGTCGGCTGGGTGACCTGAAACCCCGCCTGAAACAAATAGACAAATGCCAACGCCCATTGATACCGTCTCTGTCGTATTTCATGAGTGGGGGTTCGGGCAGTATCCCACGAAGCCGCAGGCTGAGTGGGATATGCCCCAGCCCCCACAAGTGAAATACAACAGAGAGGTATCAATGTAGTTGGCATTTGCATTTATTTTTTTATTTGAAGCCATTTAATGAAGAAAAAACTGCCCATTGAATACAGGCACATTGTATTCAATGGGGGGGGGCATTGAATACGGCCTGCCCTATAGTTAAGCACAGTAAATCTTGCCAATTTCCAAAAAAATTATCTATTTTTAGGTCCCAGCCCCTGCCCCCCCCCCCAGCATGCAGCAAGGTGTACACAAAAGAAAAGAACAGCGTCAAAGGGAGTCCAGGTTGCCTCCAGAATGACTCCCCTCTTTATGAGAGCTCAGGTTGTCTAACTGAGCCTAGCTGACTCCCTGACTGGTCACCTGGGGCAGTCATATAGTTCCCTGACACCCCCAGAGAGAGAGGAGAGTCATTCTGACGCCAACCTGCATGGACTCCCTTTTGACGCTGGTTCTGTTCTCTGTGTAGGACCAGCAGCCGTGCCCGGGACCAGAGGGCAGTTAGTTTAGTAAGTCAGGAAGGGATGATACAGAAAAACACAGCTCTCCATGTGATGGGTGTACTACGCACCTCAGTACCAGCATGTTTACGTGTGACGCAATTCCCGACAAGGAACTGGGCATGATCAGGGCCCCAGACGGGTAACATCGACAAGGTGAAATACCTGTTTTAAAGGGATCCCTTCATCCACAGAAAGGGCTGCAAAAGTCTAGGGACTTTCAAAGGAGGAGGGAAGCTGGAGATGCAATGCTACATAATACCATTATGTCTATCACCCCTCCTGGTGTGAGGGGCTGGGGGGCTGCCCCTAACTCTAGATAAGAATCTCAAAGCACCATCACACTGTATTCTATATCAGATTTGTTGCCATCACACCCCTCACACCAGGAGGGGTGATAGACATGTGGTATTATGTAACATTGCATCGGTAGCTTCCCTCCTCCTCTGGAAGCTTGGCAGCCCTTTCTGTGGATGAAGGGATCCCTTTAACCCTTATCGACAAGGGACAATGAAATGATGGGGGTTGGTGACAAGGGAAAACCTGCTACTTTAAATCGACAAGGGTAAGACCCATTTCTTTTGATGGACAACTGACATTGGCATTTTTTATATTCGACAAGTGACACAGCTACCCCCCCCCCCCCCCCAAGTTTGGAGCCCTATTATCCACACGCCATGCTTGACATGCTTGTATCCCGGCTTGTATCTAATCAATGTAATTCAATTTCTAGTTCACTTTAGGTTATCCGTATTCTGGTGAGAGGTTAAGGAAAGGGAGTATAAGAGAAGAGATGACATTATGTTAGCTCACAGTTATAAGGGCATCACAGATGTACACAGTTATGGAGGTTTAATAATAATTGAATATCAGTTCATTAATGCATTGGTCAAATTAATAATGTCCCTATGAATTACTTGGATTATGCACTCCTGGCTAACGTCTTAATACTTCAGATTATCCGTGTACCCTTGTACGTGTAGACGGACTGTGGAGGTGACAGTAATGATACAACGCTGACCTTATTGCCGCCTTCTGGCCGCCGTGAGGGACACTGACACTGCCCCCCTCCCCCTGCCCCCCTCCCCCTGCCCCCTGCCCCCCTTGCCCCTGCCCCCCACCCCTTGTGTCCAGTAGTAGGGGCAGACTTCGTCTATACCTTGTACTGATACCAGGACGACACCATGCCCCAATGCTGTCACTGCTTCCTGCTGTGTCATCCCCTCATATAGTACACTGTTAGAAGTAAGCACTGTAAATTACAGGGTTACATTGAAGCAGCGTGCTGCCCTTACAGGGTTACATTAAAGCAGCATGCAGCCCTTGCAGGGTTACATTAAAGCAGCGTGCTGCCCTTGCAGGGTTACATTAAAGCAGCATGCTGCCCCTACAGGGTTACATTAAAGCAGCGTGCTGCCCTTGCAGGGTTACATTAAAGCAGCGTGCTGCCCTTGCAGGGTTACATTAAAGCAGCGTGCTGCCCTGGCAGGGTTACATTAAAGCAGCACACTGCCCCTACAGGGTTACATTAAAGCAGCATGCAGCCCTTGCAGGGTTATCGGTTATCGGGAGGAGGGTAGGTGGCTCCATCTAGCGGACATTCCGGCACTTAGCCCTACTGCCAGCCCAGACGCAGCCCACACCGGACGTGACGTCAGGACGTGACGTCAGACGCCACCATGTTGTGACGTCAGGTATAGGATGTGAACGCTGTGAGAGCCCCGGATGGCGGGGGTGGGATCAACTGGTCGGTGTGCCGCCTGTGTGTGTATACACTGTAAAAATATTCTGTTGAATAAACAGAGAATCGATGTAAAATCTTACGGTGCATCAGCGTTTATGTGATTATGGTGAGGCAGTGTAAAGTCAACCAGTTTTACTTTGAATATCTGTAATCCAGTACTGTGAAACACAGTTTATTCATTTACGGTGAAGCTAAGTTTTGTAAAAATATTCTGTACAATTTTATGGTGAATCATCTTATTTATTTTATTACGGAGGGGCAATGTAAAATTGATAATTTTATTTTGAATATCCGTAATCCAACACAGTTTATTTTCACAGTGAAACAAAGTTATTTTACAGTGAAGCTATGTTTAATTGTTGTCAAATTTTATCACACCAGGTGGCAGTTTGGTTCATGAGCAGATTTTCATAGATGCTATGAACACCATTTTTGTGGCAATAAGAAATATATATACACAGTCAAAGCTGTAAGGTTTGCCATATAGCCATCTTAGAGTGACTTCCACTCATGGGCTGGCATTCCAAAGTGTCATGAAGCATTCTAGAAGGCTCTCAATAAACCATTTCCTAATGATTAGACCTGAAGTCTTGACACTAAGATGATATTGCTGATTGGACATGGTGTACCAAATTAGGCATGAAACCATGTCGATCATGGAGTTAGGTTTAGGGGATGAATGAACTTAATAACACTGGGATAAATGAATTAAATTACACAAAAGACCATATATTATTGTTTAGGCACTGTATTAAAATAACAGTGATGTTCCATATTTTGTAAGAATAAAAGCAATTCACTGGCACCACTTGGTGCCGGACTTTCATCGTTATAATTCCGGAGAATTTGAAAAAAAGGTGAGCGTTTTTTCTACGGTAAAAGTCCGGCACCCAGTGGTGCCAGTGAATCTCCGTTATTTTAACAGAATCTTTCTTACAGTGTACACAGCTATATGGGATATAAATGGGGAAGGATGGACATTCTCAACGTTTAATAGACGCTTTATTTAGCGCTAGATATATGGCACCAATGAGTATAACGGTTGTAGGAGTGTTGGTTGACCAAAACCAATAGAGTTTTATTTCATGTGGAGAAACAACTTCACTATTGTTCTGTATGGGAAGGGCCGTTCTCCACTGGAGCTGGATCTTGTTCTTTACGGCTCCATTCTCCATGATATAATTGTGAACCCCAATTTTTTTTATACATTTTGGCATTTGTGAATGGGATTAATCAATATTCACATGAAATAAATGTAGAGACCCGCTCATGATCAACTCAGTCTAAACTCCTTGTTTCTCCACGAGTAGGGCCTTGGGTTGTATCATACTCAGCTATGCCTCGTGCCATACCACCCCAGGTCCCACTCGTGGAGAAAGCTGTCATTGAGACAGCTCATAGTGGACTTCTGTCTATGTAGGTGTGCAGAGTTTTTATCCTGCAATCACGAAAATTATAAAAGTACATACAAATATATATTTTTCCAATCGAATCAGCCTAAGTACTGTTAGCGTCCTATTCCATGCGCCCATGAAATAGAGTGTAACCCTAGTCCATCGCCTGTGACATTGTTAATATATGCCTATTTCAAACTGTTAATTTTACACCATTCTTCACTCAAAATAGGGCGCCTTTACATTTCAGGCCCATCAACAAAACATTAAATCACATCAATATGACACATTAGCTTGCGTACTAAAACAACATTATACATAATTAAGTGGGACCAATATGGAAAATCACGCCGCCATCGTGTTGGAACTAATAGAATCTCGTCCAAACTCTTTACCTTTCTAATATGAATAGCTACACTGTAAAAATATTCCGTTGAATATACGGAGAATCAGTGTAAAATTTAACGGCGATTCATCATAACATTTTGAAAAATGTCACTTTTGGGTGTTTTTCACCTTCAAACAGCTCTGCAATAAAAATTGCTGCACCAATCCAGTTTTTTCTTTTTTCTATAGAATAGGTACCAGTCCAGGCTTTCAGAAAAATGTAAAATCATGGGTGTAAAGTGGATATTTTTCAAGTTATGAGCCTCCAAAGGGCTAAAATACCCCAAAACTGTGCGTCAAACCTTTCTTTACATTTTTCATAACTCCCCCACCTCAACAAAAACAGCCACAACCCTGCCTAATTATGGTTTCCTATTAGTTATATATGTTGTCTCACACATACAATTTTTTTTTTAAAGATATCTTTGCTCAATTGGTCAATATAGCCTGTTGTTTTGAAAATGCCACTCGTGTAACTGCCGACACTTTTACTTTTGGTTCTTCCACTGGACAATTAGTAAGGGTCACCAAATGTACTTTTTGCTTTCAATCTTGAGGGATATATGTATACTAAAACTGGTAAAAATTTCGTGGGGATACACCCATTATTGAGGGCTCCAGGCCTAAAAATGTATTTTTGGAAAATAATAAAAGTGTTGGCAATTACGGTAAGTTTCCTCTATAAATCTAGAAATACCTAGATCTAGAATAAACAATTGGTCAATATAGCCTGTTGTTTTGAAAATGCCACTCGTGTAACTGCCGACACTTTTACTTTTGGTTCTTCCACTGGACAATTAGTAAGGGTCACCAAATGTACTTTTTGCTTTCAATCTTGAGGGATATATGTATACTAAAACTGGTAAAAATTTCGTGGGGATACACCCATTATTGAGGGCTCCAGGCCTAAAAATGTATTTTTGGAAAATAATAAAAGTGTTGGCAACTACGGTAAGTTTCCTCTATAAATCTAGAAATACCCCATGCCTATCATTTCTAAGACATGTATAACCATGAGAGGTATATGTTTATTCAATCTGGATAGGATTTGCAGCCTAATCCCTAGCTCTTGTGTAGTGGGACAAGGGGCGCAACATTCACGTAACTGCCGACACTTTTACGTAACTGCCGACACTTTTACTCTGGTCTATTGTAAAACCTTTCCTAATGCTGTAATATTGTGCATCCCCTGGAAATCTCAAACCATCTTTGGGAAATGGACATTAATACATAATATAGTGTGATTTTATAGCAGTTTGGCATGTTTTAGTTTACTAAAAGGGTTGTTAAAGGGTGTCTCAGAGAGAAAATGAACAAAATGTCAACAGAAATCCCTGTTGAGTCCATAATTATCATCTTAATTGTGTTTTTTGTGGTTTATATTATGACTACACATCCCCTTCAACATTTTAGTGTGCTATACTTATGCTAAGAACATGCTTGTGATAAATACAGCAGAAAATAGTGATTCATATAGTAAAAGTGTCGGCAGTTACGCAGAAATGTATTTATTGCCATACACACCTTAATATTAATGGTATAAACATTTTCTCTGCACCGCATGATGAGGGGCTATGTGCTGTAATAGCTTGAACAAATAATATATAAATTCTGCTGATTTTTCAATTTGTCAGGGTTGACTAAGAATCCGTAACTGCCGACACTTTTATCATATTTTGTAAAATATACTACTTTCACTCAGTCAATCATCTCCATATTTTAACAGAGAATGCCCCTATGGGACTTCTACCATCCCAAATAGTCATTTTGCCCATACTGCACGACTCATTTTTTTCCCTTAAAAGTGACTGGCCTTACATTTTTACCTGAATTTTCCCTTATTTCGACATATTTTGAGGAATACCATTTGGTATAAAATGTGTTATAACTGGTGTGTTTTAGGGTTAAAATATACATCCATCCTGTTTTGTACATAGAAATATAGAATAGATAGCTGTGGAAGGTGTTTGGGATATGTAGCAGAGGTTATGCCATGTGATAACCAATGGCGTAACTGCCGCCACTTTTACTCTAAAAAAAAAGCTGGTTTTACGAGCTCACCATGCCGAGAGAGGTATCTTTGTATGTGAAATGATTCTTGCTATTGCAAGTACACATGTTGAAGATAACACAAAGTGATTTTGATGGCAAAAAGGACAGTTTTGAGAAAATTAGACTAAAGTCTGTGATTTAGTGGAAATATTTCATCATTTTCAATATTTTCGCAAAGTTTGCTGAGCGACAAATCAAAAATTTTATGGCCAAGTGTTTTCAAACTTGGTATGCCTATTCACACATACTAAAGCTACTTGTAAATGAATTTAGGAGTCACTGTGGTGTTTCTTTGATATAATAACCATGTTGTAATAGTTTTGGGCGTAACTGCCAACACTTTTACTCTATAATGTGTTCGCCGGTCAATAAAAACTGCACCGGTAGGGGTAGAACCATGCAATTATTGTTTTTGGACACCCAAGATATATGTCTTTCAATGTAAGAAACTTGCATAAAGATGAATTGAGTTTTGTGAATTTTCATGGTTACTCACTTTTGACCCCAGAATGTGACATTTTTCAAAAATCTGACCCATATATATGATTACGGTGAGGCAATGTAAAATCAATCAATTTTACTTTGAATATCCGTAATCCAATACAGTGAAACACCGTTTATTTTTACAATGAAACACAGTTTATTTTACGGTGAAGCTACGTTTAATTGATTTCAGTTTTATCACACCAGGTGGTAGTTTGGTTCATGAAGAGATTTTCCTGGATGCTAGGAACACCATTTTTGTGGTGATAAGAAATATATATACAGATACAGCTGTAAAGTTTGCTCTGTAGCCATCCTAGAGTGACTTCTGCTCATGGACTGGTATTACAAAGTGTCATGAAGCATTCTATAAGGCTTTCATAGACTAATTCCTAATGATTAGGTCTGAAGTCTTGACACTAAGATGATATTGCTGATTGGAACCAAATTGGGTTTGGAACCATATTGAGCATGGAGTTAGGTATAGGGGGATAAATGAACTGAATAACACTGGGACAAATCAGTTGAATTACACAAAATACCATTACAATTATTGTTTAGGCACTGAATCAGAATACAGTGATGTTTTGTATTCTGTTAAAATAACGGAGATTCACAGTTCCGTAGAAATGACGGTGACTTTGGGAAAAACGGTGACCGTGACAATAACCGTGAAAGTCCGGCACCCAGTGTTGCCAGTGAATCACCGTTTTTTTAACGGCACTGAGAATCACTGTTAAAAAATTTATAACGGAGATTTCTTGTTTAAAAATAGCGGTGACAGTTCCGTAAAAATAACGGTGACTTAGGAAAAAACGGTGACCGTAAAAATAACGGTGAAAGTCCGGCACCCAGTGTTGCCAGTGAATCTCCGTTATTTCAACGGAATTTTTTTTACAGTGTATTGATTATATTTACTGAATATTTAATACCACAAAGTCAACAGTGGTCCTACACCAATTAACTATTAACTGGGCAGACCTATAAGCATTAAGATATATACCCTCATATTACCTGACGACAATATGATGCACCATAATCCCCTTGTGTAAAACAAAGTCATTCTAACTTTTCCTTTCTCCTGCAGCCCCGGCCAACAAGACTCTGAACGAGACCAACATCTGCTACTTTGAGTTGGACTCGGAGGTGCGGGACGCTAAGTCTATCCGTGCTGAGTTTGGGGTGTACATCAAACTGAGTCGGGCCCCGACTGTACGCAGCACGCTCCTCCGCATACACAAGCTGGAGCGCCGCGACCACGGCATCATACGCAAAACTGTAAGTACGGTATCATACGCTAAACTAAAGTACGGCATCATACGCTAAACTAAAGTACGGTATCATACGCAAAACTGTAAGTACCGCATCATACGCAAAACTGTAAGTACCGCATCATACGCAAAACTAAAGTATCGCATCATACGCAAAACTGTAAGTACGGCATCATACGCAAAACTGTAAGTACGGCATCATACGCAAAACTGTAAGTACGGCATCATACGCTAAACTGTAAGTACGGCATCATACGCTAAACTAAAGTACGGCATCATACGCAAAACTGTAAGTACGGCATCATACGCTAAACTGTAAGTACGGCATCATACGCTAAACTAAAGTACGGCATCATACGCAAAACTGTAAGTACGGCATCATACGCAAAACTGTAAGTACGGCATCATACGCAAAACTGTAAGTACGGCATCATACGCAAAACTGTAAGTACGGCATCATACGCAAAACTGTAAGTACTGCATCATACGCTAAACTAAAGTACGGCATCATACGCTAAACTGTAAGTACGGCATCATACGCTAAACTAAAGTACCGCATCATACGCTAAAATGTAAGTATGGTATCATACGCTGAACTGTAAGTACTTAAAGGGATACCTTCAAGCACAGGAAGGGCCCAAGGTCTAGGGACCTTTAGCGGAGGAGGAGGAGAAGAATCTCGAAGTACCATTACACTGTATCAGATTTATTGGCATAACATACTTTGATTCTAAAACAAATAGATCTGATATAGAATACTCGGAGTACCGTATCGTCGCGTTTTGGCGCCCCGGCGCCTATTGTTTTAAGTATCCTTTACCCCCGGCCCCTATTCAAGGGAGGCGGCTATTCAAGACCCGGCGCTTATTATTTTAGAGGTATATTGATGGGGGGAAAAGATAGTATCTACATAGTATGGCAGTACATTGTATTGTGCAAGATGTAACCTGGTAAAATAAAGCTGACAGTGTGAAGCTAGATGAATGCTGCAGACTCCCCGACACCTTAATTGGCTAGCTTTATTTCCCACCTCACTCCTAATCCCCTATGTCTGCTGTTCTAAATGCTATACATATAACCTTGTTATGATAGTCCTGTACTCGATCCATTCTACCATAGTGTACACCCGGCGCCTATTAACTTTAGAACCCTCTTAACCCCGGCCCCTATTCAAGGGAGGCGCCTATTTAAGACCCGGCGCCAAAACGCGACGATACGGTAATCCTCTTTTGAAATCCCTTGGCAGCCCTTTCTTTACTTGAAGGGATCCCTTTTAATTAATGCAAGCTGGGGTGTGTATGCAAGTCAGACTCAGCTTTAATTTGATACCAAACATGCCTATATACACTTGTTTCATCAGCCATGTTCCACTAGGGGGAGCCCCTGTCGAGCAGCAGATTACAGGGTTTAAAGGGTTTAACATAGGGGCAGAGACACCTCTCACAATATGTCAATAATCATATAGAAATAATACTCCCCTGGCTTGGAAATTTCTTATGTCTAGAAGGAAATAGTGTAAGTATATAGGCCTCGGATATTGGAACAATATCTTATGTCAAAAAGGATTTAGATCATGATAAATGTGAGTGTCCTTATAACTGCTGAAGCTAAAACCATGACAAAAGGAGGGGTGCAGGAGGGGGTGAATGGGTGTGGGTGTTGACTGGTAACATAAACAAAAACGGCCCATAGGGGGCACCAAGCTCATTAAATATAGCTTACTCCACCACAGTAGACGATGTTAATCTATCATCATAGGCCTGAAAATGTTATCTCTGGGGTAAGTATCTCTCCTCCAGTGTCTGGCCCACCAGGGGGGGTGGTTTTTTTTTCTCAACTTCCTTTGCTGACCAATAAAGTGGGTAACCAGATCAGCCCCTGTAGTCAGGGCAAACTGCCCAAGTTGAGACCCGCGCCATCTACTGTCTATCACTGATGAAACAAGTGTATAGGAAGTGGCTTTTTTTTAAACCTGGACCAACATTTTTTTCAGCAAGTTGGGGGTTGAGTCTTTAAGCAGTGCCATGTTGTAGGCAGAGTTTGACGGTAACACTTCCCTTCACAGCTACACCAGCTGCAGCTTAGACCTATAGACACCGGGTGTGTCCCAAACCCCCCAGGGGGTGCCATAACCGGCTGTCATCGTGCATCGTGCCCTATATGTCCAAGGGACTTGTCAATGAAATCCAGTAAGGTAGGGAGCAAAGAACAGTCAGACAAGGGTTGGTAGTATAATGGTTAGCACGCTTGTCACCGGTGCGAGACGTCTGTGGTTCGATTCCCGGCCGATCCAATGACTAAGTTTTCCGTGACCCCCACAATATATTGGAATGCAGGATTTTGAGGTTATATTCATATATTTGTCTGTCACGCTTCAGAAATTTTGATAAACCTTATCAACAACTTTTCTGAAAAGTCATTGTCCCTTGCTGCATTGGTCTATACAGTCCACCGGCTCTGGTAACGCTTCAGCATGACTTATTGACTTGTTCTCTACTTATTTGCTACTTATTCTCTATATTATCTATTCTACTTATGCCATACTTATTCCCTACTTATCCTCTACTTATTCCTTAGTTATTCCCTATTCTTTCTGCTATTATTGCCTAATTATCATCCACTTATTCTCTACTCATTCTCCATTTATTCTCCAATTATTCTGTACTTATTCCCTACTTATTCTCCATTTATTCTCCAATTATTCTCTACTTATTTCCCACTTATTCCCAACTTATTCCTTACTTATTTCCTATTCATTCTCCACATATTCTCTACTTATATCTCTTCTTATTCCCTACTTATTGTCTACTTATTCCCTACTTAGTCCCTATTTATCCTCCACCTATTACCTACTTGTTCTGTACTTATTCCCCACGTATTGCCTACTTATTTCTTACTTATTTCCTATTCATTCTCCACATATTCTCTACTTATATCTCTTCTTATTCCCTACTTATTGTCTACTTATTCCCTACTTATTCCCTACTTATTCTCCACTTATTTCCTACTTATTCCCTACTTATATTACTTATTCTTCACTCATTTTCTACTTATTTTCTACTTATATTACTTATTTTCCACTTAATTCTTTATTTCATTCCCTACTTATTGTCTACTCATTCCCTACTTATTCCCTACTTATTTTCCACTTATTTCCTACTTATTCCCTACTTATATTACTTATTCTTCACTTATTTTCGACTTATTTTCTACTTATATTACTTATTTTCCACTTAATTCTTTATTTCATTTCCTACTTATTGTTTACTCATTTCCTACTTATTCCCTACTTATTCTCCACTTATTTCCTACTTATTCCCTACTTTTTTCGACTTATTTTCTACTTATATTACTTATTCTCCACTTAATTCTTTATTTCATTCCCTACTTGTTGTTTACTCATTCCCTACTTATTCCCTACTTATTCTCCACCTCCAGGTGCACCAGCGGCAGCTGACACTGAACAAGGAGTCCACGGGGCGCTGGTACCGCTTCAGTATGGACCGCATTGTCAAGTCGTGGAAGCAGCACCCCAACAACAACCTGGGGCTGCAGGTGGAGGCCTACGACTACGACGGTACCTTGCTGGCCATTGTTCAAACGGACAACGAACGAGAAGAACCTTTTGTAAGTGTGGCAATTTAATACATGATTTGTTTTGTGCAGTTTATATGATGTGAATAACATATTAAAATAAACAGTCCTAGATCTAATTTTGTATAACCTATCGAATCAATCGAAATGTATATTAACGTATATATAGTACAAGAATAAATTTTGCATGACTTATATAAGTTCAATATTACAGGTTAAAATAAGGAGTACAATATTCAATTTTAGATAATTCATATTAATTAATTGAATCGATCTAATAACAAATATCGAAGTTTAAAACCACAAATTCTAAGTTTCAAAAGTTTGATATGAGGAGGCAACATTTGTGTTGCAGCTTGTGACTGTAAATTCAGCAAAACCTTGTTACTGTGAAAGTATATATTTTCAAGGATGTAAAATCTCGTGGAATACTGAGAAAGGGCAAATTTGTGGATATTTATTCCATACTGTAGTATATAAAAAATTCATTTCAACGAATTCCGCAAAAATATATACCCAGTGAAATAAACTATGACTACAGTATTCTTTACACAGTACCATAGTGTCCCAAACACAAGTATTTTTATCAGACAAATTTGAAATGTGTGTTATTAGCAGAACATTTACCATTGATACATGAGTTTGATGAAAATACTATTTAGGACAAGTATGCTTGTGGATTTATCATGATTCGGCTGCAATTTGGTATCTTCTGGATTAGACAGTGGACAGGGTGAATACAACTATTTTTGTTACTGTAAAACCTTGCGTAGAAGCTGCGGCTAGTCTGAATCAGATCAGTGGTGTGGTTTATAGTCAGGGTGCAGCTTATATGTCACTTAGGCTTGTACACAATGTTTTACAGTCCCACACATTATTTTTGTTTTAATGTATCAACATTACTAGGTCATGATAATGTTATTTTTGTTTTAATGTATAAACATTACTAGTTCATGATAATGTTGTTTTTGTTTTAATGTATCAACATTACTAGTTCATGATAATGTTGTTTTTGTTTTAATGTATCAACATTACTAGGTGATGATAATGTTGAGTTTCCTGTTGTTGCAGAAACCCTACCTGGAGGTACAGGTGAAGGGCACGTCGCGCCCCAAGCGCCACCTGCCGGCGCCCGACTGCACCGCCCAGTCTAAGGAGAAGCGGTGCTGCCGCTATCCGCTCATCGTGGACTTTGTAGCCATGAAGTGGGACTGGATCCTGGCCCCCAAGCAGTACAAGGCCTACTACTGCTACGGCACCTGTCCCTTCGCCTACTACCGCCCCTACCCCCACACCCACGTGGTGACCCAGGCCCTGGTCAGCGACTTCACCCCCTGCTGCACCGCCTCCGAGCTCAAGCAGCTGCTGCTCTTCTACCGCAACCAGGAGCAGACCATCATCTACGGACGCATCCCCGGCATGATCGTCGAGTCCTGCTCCTGTATATGATGGAGGCTGAGGCCCGGGTGGGTGTCACGCCCCCCACTGGGTGGGTGTCACTGTCAGCACGCCCCCTGCTGGCCGGGTGTCACGGTCGGTGCACCCTGCCGCAGCCTTCACTGCCTTCATGCCCCATGTGCTTTCTGCAGGCATGCCCTCTGTCAGCCATACAGCTCAGTGGGGGCAGGTTTACAAGCAGCAAACAGACATACACACATACACACAGAGGGGAGGGGGGGTATCCAATACCCACACTACCACACCCAACAATACACACACAACAACCACACCAAACACACACACAACAACCACACCCAATAATACCTACACACAACAATAAAAACCCACAATATCCACACAGCTACCACACCCAACAATACCCACACTACTGCACCCAACAATATCCACACAACTACCACACCCAACAATACCCACACACAAATACACCCAACAACACCCACACAACTACCACACCCAACAATGCCCACACAACTACCACACCCAACAAGACCCACACACCCCAGTGGTGGTGCCAACAACACACACAACCACACCCAACAATGCCCACACACAACTACCACACCCAACACTACCCACACAACTACCACACCCCACAAGACCCACACACCCCAGTGGTGCCAACAACACACACAACCACACCCAACAATGCCCACACACAACTACCACACCCAGTGGTGGTGCCACCTGTTTGCAGCTTCTAAACCAGCCTCTGGTATTACACCTCTGCTTGTGATTCCTAATATCACAGGAATCATGCCAAAGCTAACTTAAAAGTAAAACTGTCGAAAGCGATGTGGTAGAAACCGAGTAATGATCTTCGAAAGACAGAGCAAGTGTATATCAAAACTGAGAGAAAAAGGGAAGATGATGATGCTGAGAGTAATGTGGGCTGGTTGGAAATTCAGAAGTAGCAGTGGACTTATAGGAGGAACAGAGACAGATATAGGTATGTTATGTCAGTATATAGGACAATGTCGTCAAAGACGGTATATGTATTTATAGACCTATGTTCATTGTGATATGGTATTGAAGGTGAATGGTGATGTGACAAACTCTTACCCGACTCTCCGGGAATTGAGTTTCTCTGAAGAGCAGACTACTTTGGGTTGAGAGCCCAGAAGGGTGCTTATATGTATAGACTTATTACATAGGAGCTCTCAGCATATGGAAGCAGAAATATCATGTATGTGCTTGACAACTCAATGGTGTAGAGAAAAGGCTTTAGTTTTGACCAATGAGAAAAAGTAAAGCATGAATTGAGTCATGCGGCATCATGGAAAAGAACGCTTTGAAACATTCGTCCCAGATGTCCTGGTTACCCACAGAAAGGCTGGTAATATGGTCAAGTCTATTATTATGTATTTTCTTGTGGTCTGCCAAAACTGATAACCCTTTAAAGTATCATATTGTGAGTTATGTTTTAGTTTTGTTCAAAATGATACTGGACTTGTTCCTTAGTAGAACTGCTTGTGAAGTCAGCATTAGCAGGACCAAAGAGAATATTATATTTGTGGGAAAAGTATCACGATAGGATGAGAGGAGTTGATCCAACCCACGATAAGCTACTTTAAGTCATTCAATGCAAACAACTTCAGATGAAAAGGTGCTTTTACAAGATTAAAAAGGCAGAGATGAATTTGATGGTAAGTGTGGTATAACTAGATGGTACGTAAAGCAAGAAATATGTTTAAGTATTTTACACTTGTGCTTCCCTGCGGGTTTAGTCGGACGAGTGCTTTCATGAGATCGAGTGTATATTAAGCTGATATAGAGTTCACCATCTATGTACGCTGCATTTACCAAGGAATTTCTGTTGACTAAAGTCTGTGATGTGCAAGAAGAAGGTGCTTGGGTTACAGCATTCCCAGTGGCTCTTGTCTCCATGGGGGCGAGTAACTCGCCATGACCCCTAAGCTGCTAGTAAGTCACCAGGACCAAGGGCATGAGTAGTGGGAAAAACCATCATATGGTACAGTGTTAATGAGTATGCATGGGGAACTCTATAAAAGACCACCACAGGTCCTGTTGGGGTGCTAGGTATCCTTGTAGCACTACCCAGGGGGAACAAAATTCAGTTTAACATTGAATCAATGTTGAATCAACATCAAATCAACCACTTATCAATGTTGATTCAATTTTCTGTGCCTACTGGGCAGAGTTTCTGTTTGAGTACTATGTATCCTTTTGGAAAGGACTTTGTTGCTGATACTGAGGCACATTTTATGCAAACTTTGCTTACGTTTGAATGCAATCGGTCGAATTCAAATATCTCGATGGTAGATTTCTGTGAGATTGACTGAATGGAGAATCTGGTTGATGGCTTATGATGTATTGATATCAGTATAGGAAAAGCTGGTATGTAATCAGTTTGAGAGGAAGCAGGGCTTTAGTCATAGAAAAATGTTTGACAAAAGATGAGAATTCTGAAAAAACCTTTTTTCTGCTAATAGAGTGAAATAGGGTACAGCAGGAGTACGAAACAGACAAGTTATTCTGTAAGATGGTTCAAACTGACTCTGAAAATCGAGCGAAAAATATGCTGATAAATTGAACTCTTGCCCAAGCAGTATGATGGCAATATAGTCAAGCCTTGTGCCAGTGCATTTAAGATATGAAGGAAATGCTGTTTTCTTGAGCCAACATAAGATGAAAAGTTTCTAGAATGGGACATCCTTTATGTATTTTTTCCATTTGTATCTATGGTTGGCATTTGTTATTGATGTTGCCAAAGTGCTTATAATTTTTGTTAGCTTTGCATTTTGCACTCTCTAATTTGATAACTTAATGCTGAGTCATGGTTCAATTTCTGTGTATCCCCATGGTAGTCGTATGAAAACGCCTTGGTCCACCACTTGCTGTACAGATAGGCCGGTGCGTTATCTAACATGTGATAAGCTTCTCATCATAATGCATGAGATTATATTTACAGAGTGCATTTTAGCCGCCTACCCTTGACAGTATATACATAGCATGATGCTGTAGCAATTGTCCTGTACGTAGCGCAGCCCGATGGTATTCCAATATGATACAATGATAATCATGTGATATGATTCTCGACATCTACGTAGTTAGTTAGTGTGTTAAGATGCAAGGGATTCCATATTTAAACCTTCGCACAAATATTGTTATGATTGATCTCTGTAAGTCAGTGTCTTTACATAGAATGAGTAGAATGTTGAAACCCACTTTCATGCTATGCGCAATATCAATTAGGCAAACATACTTAATATATAGAAGTGTACCCAGTGTCTCATGCTTATCCTAAGATAACTGGTAGTGCAGACACTGGGATAGCGTTGGGTTTCATCGGTTAGGGTGATTTGATGGAACAGTTCCAGAGTGCAGTCGACAAACATAGGCGTAGACAATTACGATTAGCGAGACAAGGAAACCATGTTTCTACAAATGTGTTCATGACGTTAGATAAGGTATAGTGGAGAATTACTAGCTTTACTGGAGTGAGTCATTGTGGAACTGATTTAACTTTTATAATGGGTTTAAAAAACTACCATGGAAAGATCTGAGGATGATAACCAATATTGTCATCCTATTTCCACATCATGTTGTGTCAAGTTGGCCTCCTACAGCAAGGCGGAGGTGAGTAGACGGTAGACACCCTGTGTTAGAAAGTTGGAGAACTCACCAAATGGTGGAGAACTCACCAAATGGTGGAGAACACACCAAATGGTGGAGAACTCACCAAATGGTGTAGAACCCTTGCGGCGCATGCTGAAGACGAATGTTCTGAAACGGTAAATGTGAGTGCTGTAGTGCAAGCTGTAACCCCCACATCCCCCACTAGGACGGTGGTCCATAGATACTAATAAACAAGTTTTGTCAAGATACTGAAGTCTACTTTTATTTACCTTAAAGCCTCTTGGGGTCAGCAGGATGTTTTAATAAACAAGCGTCTGCTTTTTGTTATAATGATGCATGAAAGGTTGCCATCCTAGTTCTGCCCTTTACCTTTGTTTGTCATGTAGGTACTACAAGTACCAGTTAACAAAATAAAACTGCTTGGCATTCATATTCTAGGCCATATATTCCACTTCTACGTGGGGGATTCTATTAGCCTTATAGCCCCTGTGCACATCATCAATGTCAACAACCAGTTTAAAGAAAGAAAGCTTAAATTGGTGAATAAATTCCTGAGAATAAATTTGTTGGAATAGCAGATATTTTTGAGAATTATGCGAAGGTAGCAGAGTCTTTCTTCAGGTATAGGAATATAAGTCTGCCCTATGAATTAGCCTGGTCTGTTGCCACTTAGTACTTGTATAAGCCCGGGGTTATCCATCGGGATACATTGTATATATGGTCAATTATGGAGGTTCATTATATGTTTGCGACCAGCATTTCAGATTTTGGTGAAAAAGGTCCCCACCATATTTTTTACATTATAGTGTATAAAGGTTATTCCTATTGATTCTTTTGGGACATTTTCCACAATACCCTGCTGGGAATTTTTTTATTGCATGTTAAGTTACATTAAGAAACAGTAATACGGTGAAACCTTGTGTATAGGCGAATTAGATTGCAGGTGGAATAGGATTGGCACAGAACCGGGGTGTGGCTTATACGCAAGCTTTTGCCATTATGATACAGTTCAAAAGTCGCCATAATTAGATGGCTGGTGATCGCCCTTAAGTCAGGGGTTGGCTTATACGTGAGTTCAGCTCGTATGCGAGGTTTTACGGTAATTCATTTCGCTGTCTGAGACTTTTAGATAGGTTCATAGTGTAGAGTTCGTCTATATGTAATTCGATTAAATAAGGACTCGAACTGCAGTTTTCATGTAGAGATGCAAGAAAACAGGGTTTATTAATCGTTCTCCTGTACAATAATGCTAATCCTTGATATATGTGTGGTTCGATCAGATGTATATGCAGCTTTCAGTATCTTTCAATATAACACAGTCGGAGACCTGAGAAGGTCTGCCAGAGCAAGGGGGTGAGGACAGCTTATATACTGTCCGCCTCCGATAGGGGTGCCCCCTGGCTCTGGCTGCCCGAACCACCCTGTAGGCGTTCGACTAACTTTATAATATTAGTGTCCCTACACCACCCCCCCCAGACAATACATACGCTTATTCTTTTAAATATATATACAATTTAATATAAACTCATACAACTGAGTTCATTTTAGTAAAGCGTTATGTTACGTCTTGAACACAGTAGGGTCTATAAGAATATACAAAAACTAATATTATGTACACAGGTGGTATTACATTCGAACGGCTCGACTCATTTCGAATTATAAGGACACATGTATAATATACATACAAACATATACAGAATAGCGACTAGTACAACTTGACATCTCTCATGATTAAAAAAACAGGAAACAAAAATTTGAAGATCCGGGCAGCCATCCTAACCTTTTTGGACATTGGTTAGGCACGAAGTTCCATCCTTTCGGAGGAACTCGGGTGTTTGGTGCTCTCCTCTTCAACAGCCGTCCTGTCCCAAACTGGACAGGCACGTTCATTCGAACGGGTTAGTGGTGCTCTCCTCTTCATTTTTCGTACTGCTATCTCTGTTCTGACTGAACAGACACGTTCTTCCGAACGGGTGATTGGTGCTCTCCTCTTCATATGTCTGGTCACCCGATTTCCTCCTGCGTACTCCTGTTACTGCTGTTCGATTGTTCAGTAGACATTCATACCCCACCAACTCATTCTCTTTCGAATATCACTTCACTCATATGCTATCACTCCCGGGGTGTGGTGCTCACCCTTCATCACCCTGGTTCTTTAGAAGTTCCAGGGCAGATTCTCGGGTGCCGTCCCACTCATCCATAAATACCCCAAACACCTGCTGGAACTTGACGTTCATTGCCTCGTTCCGGTCGTTGGACTCCTGCAGTCGTTTCTGAGCTAATGCAGTCTTTGCTGCGGCTAGCTTGGCCTCATTCCGAACTTTAGCAGTTTCGGCTGCCAATAACACCTCGTTCTCCTTCTCTAGAGCCGTTCGGTAAGTGGCTTCCTGTTCTACCAGAGAGCGGGCGAATAAGTTCGCTACCCCCTGATTATACCGGACAGCCAATTCTCTCTGTGCGTCCTGGAAACTATCCACCGCCGTTTGGGCTTGGGCACAAATCACTCTGTCAGCTGGATCGAAATATAGATCCACCGGTCGGGTGCTCAGCCGGGGCCTATTGTCAGGAACCTGAGTCATTTCAGGTTCGACACGCTGAGGTACCTTCTGCCCGCCTACCTCCGGGTAGTCGCTCGATCCCTGCGTAGGGGCCGGATCTTTCGGGCCCAACCAAGCAGGTGGCTGATCACTCTGAGAAGCTGATGATGCTGCTGATGATGCTGCTGAGGAAGGACGTGAGCCCGACCCCCCACTCATGGGTGACTGATACTCAGTCGAATCTTTCCTCTTCTGATGAGTTGACCTGGAGTCCCGAGCCACGGCCAGTGGTTTCTTGAACTCCGGGTTCTCAGGCGAATCAGATCGATGTTTCTTTCCCCTTCCACTCGCCGGGCTACGGCTAGCCCGCCTCTTTTCATCTATCTTGGCTTTAGGTGGATCACCCCGCCATTCGCACACTCTAGAATATAGTTCGTTTGACATCTTGAACTTGCCTCGGGCTCGCACTAGTGCAACCCTCGCACACAGTTTGCCTTTCGTCGACTCGTGTACATTACAGAATGAGTCGGTCTTCACTGTTATCTGTTTGAAGTCCGACGGGATCATTTTGTTGTACTCCATCATAACTTTATCATGCAGGGTCATCACCTTCTCACGAGCTGCACTCAATGCGGGGCTGTGGGAATACTTAAGATGACGAACCATCACGCCCCTTCTCGGAGTAACGCAACCATTGCAGGTTGCGCTATCCCTCTGTCCTTTGCAATTAGCACATTCATATACCACGGTGTGGTGAAAGTGCCTTTCGCAAAGATGGCGCAGGAACCGCATTCGAGTTGGATACGTCCTGTCCGTTCCTTTCTCTTCATTACAAATGGTGAACGGGCAATACCGCTCACCGTCTTTCATATACCAACACAGGTATGCCCAGCGTAGTTTTGACTTCTGGTCTCTTATATAGTAGCTTTCCGGATATTTCAGAATCTGTCCGAACCACTCGTCATAAAATTCCGATGGCAAAGCATCATCTTCGGTTTCCCGAAGCCAATCTTCGTCATCACTCTCATCGTTCATGTTGCGAGGCTCAGGGCAACCGTAGGCTTTCTTGCCCTTCGCACACTCCTCAAACGAACCTGGAATGAAGTGTGCAAACTTTGCTTCACTATTCTTCCAGATTCGCTGCAATCGTTCAGTATCCTCCTCATCTTTCCCTTCATTCTTCTCCTCCCTCACCTTCTCCTCTTCCTCCTCCGGTACCTCCTCATTCGGTGTCTCCTCATTCTGTATCTCCATTTGTTCCTCCGGATCATTTTTGTTTGGATCCGGATCAGTCTCTGGAGGTTCGCCACCCGAGTCCGGTCCAGACTCATCGTCCGGACTGTCCTCGGATTCGGTCACCTTGGTAGCTTTCTTGACACTCCCCCTGCCAATTATACTGCCTACTTTAGCAGCGGCAGCAGCCTGAACGGCAGCCATTCGTCCTTTCAGTGGATTGCCACTCGAAGGATCTTTCTTGCCAACTGCCTCAGTGACTTTAGTAATCACCTGCTTCGGCACAGTCATTTTAGTGTCTTTCTTTATTTCCCTCAACTTCTTTTTCTCCTTCACCGACAGGACTGTGTGGAAAACACCCTGGTCACTGTCGGATTCGGTGTCAGTTAGAGTCTTTTTCCTTCCCCTACCCTTCACACTCTTTCCTTTTGTTTTCTTCGAACTGCCTTCACCATCGGTTTCACTCTCCGTCGAAAGGCTACCTTTTTGCTTGGCAGCCTTCAGGATAGCTTTCCCCTTTCGGATGGATGCTAAACGTTCTTTATGTTGGGCCGCAGTCATTTCTTCCTCTCGCCCGGGTACATACGCCCGATTGGCGTAGGTTCCTTCCCGAATCATCGTGGAGATGATCTCATTCAATTTCTCCTCCGGATCTGCATACTCCTTCAGACGACGAAGTAATTCGTCCCCATCCAGAGTGTATAGACTCGGGACCTTTGGATTCTTGGCTAATTCGACCCAGTCTTCCTCATTCCTGGGTTCTTTCTCGATGTCCGGTTCCCGGTATAGGACATCTCCGACGATGTCCATTCCGGTAACCCCCATCCCCGCATGATCGGTCAGTACATACGGGACGTTCGGAAGACGATGCTGCCTATGTGCGATTTCGCAATCGAACATAGCCCTCCGGAACGACTGGCTCACTTGCAGGCCAGCCTCAGTCATATTATAGAAAAGCAGCCATGTTGATGGCAGGGCTGCATACTCGGTCGGCGATAAGAAGTGCTGAACACAGTCTCTGGTTGCTGCGTTCCAACACTTTCGGTCCCCTTTCAGGATTCGGGCGTGGATGTGTACCTCTCGGCCGTCATACCGAGACTTGAACCTGTCCAGATTCGGTTCGAGCAGCGGCTCGTCCGATCGTTCTAATATTTCCTCAATCTCCATTCCCATAGTGGTGTCTTCTTCTTCGGAATTATCCTCATTCAACACTCTTTCTTCAGTTTTTGTTACCGGCGACATCGCCTCGGTCTCCATGAACATTTCGGACACCTCGGTGAGGGCCGATCTTTCCGAATGAGAGCCAGACGCCGAAGCCATCGTGACACTCACGTTCTTTCAAAAATATCGATATAAAACCGGAATGACAGGTACCAGGACCCTCTCTACGGGCTCCTGGCTAATTCACCCACCTGCTATACACCGATATCACTTGAAACAGTCTTTATACCCTCGCTTTTTGTGCTTTGATACGCTTCCCCTTGCTCTGTCCGGCGAACCGTAAACAAATATGGCGGATCGTTGACCCGCGTCGACCTTTGCGCACGCGCGTCGGTCTCGCGAGACACCGCGCATTCGGCGAGACTTCATTGTTTTCCTGCGCTTGCAAAACATAAACAATCATTCACTTCTCCCGTGCGTCACGCATTACGATCAGGTAATTATAGCACTGATATCCTCACCGCCCTGTCGAAATCATCTCGAGTCATTATGGATTTAAATACGGATAGCAACTACTAATCCGCCGGATTACCCGTCCATTACCCACTGGCACATTCAAAGGTGAGTTTGTTGGATTTCTGGCTTCTGTCGTGATCATTCCTACATATAAGACAAATTACCAGGTTACCCCGATAATTATGACAATATTTAACTGATTACATCGTTGTGTTTCAGGTTAGGTAACAGCACCCCTCACCCTCAACCTAGGGCTGCGACGAACCCCCACCGGATTCTCTTTACACCTGACATTCGGAGCGGTCTGCTTCCGTTCCCTCTTAGCCACAGAGGGGACAGTCCTTCTCTTCCTGTCTACACCTGCCGAGACATTCTTTACTTTCTCCGATCTTTTTGGAGATTGTTTAACTTGCACCGTTTCCTTCTTCACCTTCCTGGGTCTCCCCGGACCCTTCTTCTCAATTACTTTATCTAACTCCCTTTTCATTTCCTCCTTCTCCTCTTGTCCCATCTTGAACATTTCAGTGGAGTACTCTCTCCCCTTCCATGGTTTCAACCGGGCCACATTCGATTTCTGATTCCTCCCGAAGGTATCTCTCATCAGGACTGTATCATCACTTATTCTCTGGGTAATCCTCCACGGACCATCCCAATTATCTCTCAGCTTGATGCCGACTAGAGGTTCGTGGTATCTCGCTACTAAGTCCCCTACCGCAAACCGCCGAACCTTTAGATTAGTATCATAGCCCACTTTCTGCCATTTAGCTGTCTTTCCTAACTCTTTTCTTACTAATTCATAAGCCTTCCGGAATTGTTCTTTCAACGCTTCCACAAACATGATCTGACACGGGACATCTGGGTTCATACCAACTACTCCGAACACTAGGTCCGCTGGCATAATCAGATCCTCTCCGAATACTAACAGATTCGGAGAGCAGTTCGTACTCGCGTGTACCGTGCTATTATAAGCATGGCAAACAAAGTCGCACTGCTCATCCCAATCATCCATTTCTTGATTTATCAAACTCTTCAGGACCTGTATCAGGGTACGATTGAATCTTTCCACCTGACCATCACTCTGTGGTCGATACGGATTGGTTCGGGTCTTGCAAATGGCCAATTGATGACACATTTCCTGCCATAGATTCGATTCGAACTCTCTCCCTTGGTCGCTATGCAACATCAGAGGCACTCCCAAGTACAGGATCCATCCTTTAACTAACATTCTCGCACAAGTTGCTGCTTTGTGATCCTTCATCGGGAATACCTTCGTATATTTCGTATAGTAATCCGTTACTACCATCATACATGTATTTCCTTCCGGAGTTATCACAAACCCTGTAATTATGTCCACTGCCACCCTTGCGAACCTTACTCCAAACAATTTCTGGGTTAAGGGCATTTTACCTAGCCCAGGCCCTGGCTTGCTCGTACAATATTTCGGACAAGTGTCTATCCATCTCAACAGATCCGTACTCATACCTGGCCAGTAATACATTCTAGCCAGCCTTTCCAGGGACCGTTTTCTACCGAAATGACCACTGGTCCGATGCCCATGGCAAAAGAACATTATATCCCTTCGCATGGCAGTAGGAATAAAGATCTGTCTTGACTTATTTCCCAAAGCATTCGTCTTCCACCTATAAATCAGTCCATTTACCACCTCTAACTCTGTCCATTGAGCTATCAGTCGCCTCATCTCCCTGTTCTCCAACGATATTGCTGGCCGAGTCGGGACCCTTCCTTCTTGAAGTAACATCTTCAGACGGATACTATTCGCATCTTTCTCCTGGAAGCTCTTAATGGAGTTCTCGTCCCATTCCAGTATTACCGGTTCGAGATCTCTAAAAGGCTTTCGGATTCCTGCCAGCACGGCATTATGCTTCCCACAATCATCACATCCGTCATTCTGACACTTCTTCACTGGGATTCGCGACAACGCGTCAGCGTTCACATGCTTAGCCCCCTTTCTATGCTGAATTTGGCTGTGGTCCAATCCGAACTCAGATAGGTGTGCCAACCACCGTCCTATCATACCTTCCGCATCTTTAAAGTTCAATAACCACCGCAGAGAGGAATGATCCGTACGTAACGTAAAATCAGATCCCCACAAGAAGTGTTTATATTTCTTTGTATACACTACCACTGCCAATAATTCTCTCTTTGTCGTACAATAATTTCTTTGCGGTTTACTCATTGTATTGCTTGCAAATGCTATTGGAACCTCCTTCCCATCTTGGACTTGAGACAAGGCTGCCCCTATACTTTCATTGCTCGCATCAGTGTCTAATATAAAATGACCATCCGCAGTGGGGTATTTCAACACCGGTGACTCCACGAACAACCGTTTAATTGTTTCGAATGATTCCCCTTGTTCCTTCCCCCATGGGAACTTCTCCTTACGTCTCCCCGGGGTCCAGTGCGACAGACATTGGATTGGATAACTTATCCGGGAATATCCTGGTAAGAAATCTCTGTAATAAGAACAAAATCCTATAAAGGATCTCACTTCTTTCGGCCCCTTAGGAATGCTCCAGTCCGTTACCGTCTTAACCTTCTCCAGATCAGCCTTCACCCCTTCCGTAGAGATGATCCGTCCTAGATAGTTAATACTTTTCTGAAACATATTACACTTTTTAGGCTTCAGCTTCAATCCATTCGAGATTATCCGCTGTAACACCAACTTCAGGTTTCCCAGGCATTCATCAAATGTCTTTCCGAATATTATCACATTGTCCAGATACACTAGACATTTCTTCCACAATGAGTCACTCAGTAAGGTCTCCATCATGGCTTCGAACGTGGCCGGAGCATTACATAGTCCGAATGGCATCACGTTATACTGGTACAACCCTACATGGCTCGAAAACGCCGTCTTCTCCTTGTCTTCTTCCTTCATTCCCACCTGCCAATAACCGGACTGCAAATCAATCGTGCAAAACCATTCATTTCCTCCCAGGGAATCAATGGTCTCGTCGATCCGGGGGAGCGGATACGAATTCTTCTTAGTCAGGCCATTCAGCTTCCGGTAGTCTATACAGAATCGGATACTCCCATCCTTCTTGGTTACCATACATACAGGACTACTCCAAGGACTGGTGCTAGGGGTTATCACCCCCTCTGCCAACATTTTCGTAATCTCTTCTTCCGCTACCACTTTCTTTGCCAGCGGAAGACGTCGATATGGTATCTTTACTGGGTTCGCCCCTTCCGTGTTGATCGAGTGTAGGACTCGATCCGTTCGTCCTAACGGCTCTCCGGGCCGCGCAAAGGCTGAACTACACTCGGTCAACATCTCCTTCAGGGCACTCCTCTGTCCCTCTGTCTCTACTCCGGACCTTTCTATTAATGTTGCCAATCCTTCCTCGATTCCTTCACAGTTCGGGACTAGTCCGTTTCCTTTCTCAAAGCTACTGGTGACCGCTTCCGCGGATATCACTTCTCCCACTACAGTGCCTTTTTCTAGGTAGACGGTTTTCGAACCCGGGTTCGTGATGGGGGCCACTCCCCACGCTATATTCCCTATCAGGGTGTCGGCCGATTCCAATCCCTTCTTTCCCAACACCGTCACATTTGGTTCGAAAACCCCCGGAACGCCCCTCTTCATCCTACTGGAGGCTATCAAGACATCACATGCCATTCCGGGAGGTATTTTTACCGTCTGTACTACACTCGCTACACCACTAACTTCACGTGCCAGGCATTGTATCCTGTCTTTGTAGGGATGATTTAAATTCAACACTCCAGTGACGGGATCCAATTTTGCCCCATACAAGGAAGCGAAATCCATCCCTATGATCCCGTCGTCCTCAATCCCAGCAACAGTAGGGGAAATGATATATTCCCTACCGCCCACCAAGATGATCATACAAGTCCTACCAAACGTTCGTATCTTGCTCCCGTCAGCCGCGCATGCATTTACCCTCGTTGTGAGGTCATCATCCATGCTCGACACCAGATCGAAGAATCTTTTCGACATAGCGGAGTGGCTAGCTCCGGTATCCAACAAAAATTCTCCCATTCTGCCGTTTACAGATACGGACACATACCATCTCTTTCCTCCCATCATCGAGGGATTACTTGCGAACCGTTTGACGTCGTCTGTCATGTCAAAATCGAATCCGAATCCTTTCAAATACTCCAGACACGGATGACCTTGGGGAAGGCGGACCCCCCCGATCCTGGATAGCTCCTCTATCCAACCTTCCTCTTTATTAGTGATCGGTTTCCCTTCTTTGCTCTCCCTGGCAATTGTCTCACCAATACCCCCAGCCCCACATGTTTCCGGCTTATTAGCATTTCCCATGCTGCTGGGCGGATACATTACAGACTCCTCAATCGCGTTCGTATGGATTGTACCCTGGCATACCTTTTCGGGGTCGTCAGTTTGCCTTCACGGACAACCCCCTCTAATTTTCCGTCTCCTCTCTCTTTCTTTCTCTCCAGACAGGTTTATCCGCCGTACATTCGGCTGCGAAATGTCCGTTCTCCTGACATCTGAAACACTTCACCGTTGCTCTATCTAGCTTCGGTCGTTTCCGATAGTCCAACAATCCTTTCATTTCCTCCATCATAGTCATCAACCGCTTTTCGTTTTCGGATAACTCTACCACCAGGGGAGTAGGGACCGTTTTAGAGCTTGCCTCTACTGGCTTCTCTTTCTCAGGTGGCTTACTAACGTTTTTCTTCCACCGGTTCTTTCTATCCCTCTTGTCGCCCCCGATGGCAGCAATTCTCTCCTCATCCGAACTTTCATCCGAATCACTCTCTTCGGGAGTGGCCGCATGTGCGGACGCCACTCTCTGGTTGGGTACGAACCCGGCAAGTAATCGTTTCTTCTTCTCATGCTGATCTATAGCCAAAAAGAAGTCTACCATTGATGACCCTCGTCCCCATTCTTTCTGGACGAGTTCGGCATGGGACGAATCCCTCAGTCCTTTTATAAAGTGAGTGAATAGTTCATCTAAGAAATATTCATCGTCACGTCTCCAATAAGGCCGGGCCTTCTGCAACAACCTTTGAAGTTCCAGGCCGAACACTTTTGGAGACTCCTTTGGTTTTTGCGTCCGTACCTGGAACTCCGACCACGGATCATTCGCTGACAACACACCAAAGATATGTGTGGCTGCTGCCACCAATTAGTCATAGTTTCCGGATTCTCCGTACGTCTCTCGCCAATCATCTACCGCTATTCGTCCCGGACCTTCACTCAACCATTTGATGAGGGGACCCAAGGAAGCCTCCTTGTCCCACCCATGGTAACGGTTATCGTCGCAGAAGTCTTGGTAGCTTTCCTTCCAATTCTCCCCATTGAAACGCCGGGGAGTCCGAACAGGCTTCCTAGCACTGTTGTGACTCCATACCAGTCGATCCGACTGCCTCCGGCTCCATTCCATAATTTCGGACTCATCCTCCCGGGTTCGACTACAACAGTCTATTCCCATCCCTTGTATACAAGGATCGGATTCCACTATCGCAGCGACCCTCGGGCCAATGGATGATCGTTTTGTCAGCTTACGTGGGGCAGGGACCGGTTTTGGTATCCCTCCCCTTGGATTGGGCCGGGTTCGGTCAGGACTAGAGGGGTAGCCTCCATATGAACCGGGGTCCGGCACAGTCCCCATTCCTCCTCCGGGGTTAGACCCTGGGTTCGGAACACCACCGGCTCCCCCGCTAGGAATTGATCCACCTCCCTCATTATAGGACTGCTGTCCTTCGTTCGAGCCGGCTCCGGGAAAGGGTGCCCGGTACTGGTAGGTTATATTATATATCGGTGGGGGTGGTACCGTATAGTTGTGTCCTGCCAGTGTATCATCCGCGAAGGGATGCAGAGAGCCGTAGCTATGATTCATTCGTTTGGGTGGGGCCTCACTCGTAAGATCATGGGTACCAGAGATCTCTTTCTCCTCCGTTCCCCCATAAGTTACCTTACGGTCGGCCTCATTCGGGGCAGTCCTCCCTTGGTTTCGTTCATACTTACCGTCCGCAACGACCCCCCGTGTTTCGATTGGCTCCACGGTGGTCAAGATCGGACTAGGGGTGGACACGACATGCTTAGGTAGCCTGCCTCCCTCATTCGTTGGTTCTCGGTTACGAACCTCTTCCGCTTTGCGGATCTCCACCATCTGACTCTGGTAGGCCAAATAGGTGTCATTCATTTCTTCTTTCTTTTTCTGAATAATCTCGAGGTCCACCCTCATCTCACTTCGAGCCTGCTTCAAGGCCTCTCGTTCTTGCTCGAACTGTTCCCTCAAGGCCTGGCCGGACTTTTCTTCTTTCGAATAGTCCGCCTTGATTTTCTTTACCCTCTGGGACTGTCGCTCGATCTCGCTTTCATAGGTGTCCCGAAGATCACGACTTCTGCGAGCCTCTTCCCTGTCTTTCTGGAGTTGCGTCTGTTCTTCTGTCAGATTGTGTTGGACACACTTCACCTTCTGTTGAACCTTGGCTAACTGAGAGGTTTCGAGTGCCAACTGTTCACTGATATATTTTCTGTCTGCCTCTATTCTGGCTTTCACCTCCTTCATTTCCTCCGCTTCTTTCTGGTTCTGGGCGATTACCCTAGCTTTTTCGTCTGCCAGACGGATCAGATCCTCATTCATGGCTGTATACCGATCCCTCATTTCCTCTTCCTCTGCTTTCAATTTCTCGCAGTAGGCATCATAATCAGGGATCTGTCGGCCTCGCCTGGACAGGTCTCTTTCCATATGTCCGAGGTTTGGTTCGGAGGGAAGCGCGTCCGCCCATGGGTTCCCTCTGAACGGATTGGTATTCGGAATCGTTCTCAGTGGAGTGAATTCTCCCGGAGTTCGAAAAACCAAACTTCTCTTTCTTGTCCGGGGTGTGCATCCGAGATGCCACATTCCAGACTTCGTTTATTTGGGCCACTGTAAGATCTAGTTCCCCATCCTCCAGTTCGGTCCCGGATCCTTCATCCCCCCCCTTTCTTGACTGAGCCTCCGCCAGGGTCAGTCCGCTATCTCTTACATAAAAATCCTGGTCACGGCACCAGTGTAGAGTTCGTCTATATGTAATTCGATTAAATAAGGACTCGAACTGCAGTTTTCATGTAGAGATGCAAGAAAACAGGGTTTATTAATCGTTCTCCTGTACAATAATGCTAATCCTTGATATATGTGTGGTTCGATCAGATGTATATGCAGCTTTCAGTATCTTTCAATATAACACAGTCAGAGACTTGAGAAGGTCTGCCAGAGCAAGGGGGTGAGGACAGCTTATATACTGTCCGCCTCCGATAGGGGTGCCCCCTGGCTCTGGCTGCCCGAACCACCCTGTAGGCGTTCGACTAACTTTATAATATTAGTGTCCCTACAATAGTGTCATTTTGGCTCAGTCACTCCCCCATGTGGCTGTGGGAGAAACTAATCCCAGCTGTTCCTCACTGCACTAGTATTCCTCACTAGTGGGCTACAATGTCTCTACCTTGTGAGCTACCTTAGAACTATAGCTCACCAAAATGTTATGTACAAGTTTAGGGGGCAATAACCTTTTAGATATGTTGTAGATGAATAGTTCTAACTTCAAAATCCATGCCAACGATGTTTGATATTTGTGCCTAGTTGGTCAAAAAACGTAACGATCATCTCGCAATACAGAAGCATGTTGTCCTCTAAAGCTTTATTCTGTGTAAATGATGTTTACAACAGAATTGTATACTATTTTTGACCCAAAAAAACCCTTTAAGATACAAGAGCAGTTTGGTTCATCCTTCAAGATCTAGGGGTGAGGTCAGCAGTTGGCTCAGATGTCATCCCTGCTATAGGACATAGGGATCATCCAGATCTTGATTCAGATCACTCACAATTTCTCAAATCTATGCTTCACATTTTAATGAATTCAATGAATTTGATTAAAGATTTGAGCAACCACCCCTTTGAGGTAAGCACAGTACAAATTAGTGGGAAATGTAAATAGATATAACGTTTTACATGAGTATGTGTAAATTGAGGTTTGAACAATTTATTTGGCAGAGCAAGCAGAACATGCAGAATCTCTTTCCTAGTAGCCATAGAAAGATCACAAATACAGGATAGACATATAGAAATAAGACAATCATTTAATTTTTTGGCTAAACACCAATTACTATTTTTGAAACATAAAATAGTAGTATATGCTCACCCTCTCTACCCGCCCTATTTAACTATTCCCTCAAAAGGACCCCCACACTACAATATGTGTGTGCCAGTGTTAATGTTACCCACTTCAAGCAAGGGCAAGGTCACTAGACCGCTAACCCAATTCCCCACAGCCTGGGCAACCAGGTCACATAGGGACAGACTATTATAAGGAGGGGTGAAACCCCCTTGGCAAAGTTGTACATACTTTATCACCTGATGAGATGCAAGTTGAAACTGTTATATCATAGAGAGATAGGCTTCATAAACCCACTTGACAATTAATATAAAAATTGTTGAGCGAAGGTAACTACAAGTTCAGATAACCCACACCTGTTGTATAATAACTACAGGTGGCCACCCCTAAAGGGGTAAGTGGAGAGACCCAGTGCCTCCTCCACAGATCTGTTGATTCCAGTAGGCATGGCACCAGCCAATCACAGACGCGCATTCTCTAACATACACTCTCCATGCAGAGTCATAGTTAGTAGTTATCCTTGTAGAGCATACAGCCTTGGTGGGAGGAGACCAATCCTCACATACAGTACATATACTGGCACTCACACAGTGGGTGGTCCTCTCGAGATATAGCGATATAGCGGTAGTGGAAAGAAGTAAGTACTAATGCCACGTCACCTAGCAAGATTTAATTTAGTGTATTTAGTGTATTCCAGATAGTAATAGTAGCAATCATGCTTTTAAAGTTTGCTTCATTAAATTGTCATATTTATATAACTGAGACACAGAGGTGTTATTCATGTGTATCATTGGTATCATCACACTCAACACGATTGCGTGCTGAACGTCTTCAAACGATCTTTTACATCACTCGGTCACAAAGTTAAAACAGGTTGTATGTTAACTCACAGCACGGCAGGTGCTACATAAAGTTACATAAAGTACACGGAACACAGAACACATGTGGCACAGTCTGCAGTGCTGCCAACCTGAGAGAATTAAAAAACCCGGACATTTTTGCCGAAGTTCTTTTTGTCTAAATCTGATACAATTGAAACCATTTTGTTAGAATATGCAATTTTTTTCGAAGACTTTTTCAATTTGTTTACCGATACCATCAACAGAAACATAATATTTAACAAGAGAAGTGAAAGTTCTGAAAATGTTAATGACAAAATGGTATTCTGGTCAATTGTGGGAATAACTTTATACATTTTGTCCTAGTACTAGTTGGAAAATTTGAAAACCAGGAGGATTTCCTGTTTTTGATGCAATAAACACTGAGATATTTATAGAGCCAAAAACCCTGATTCTCCGAGGAAAATGCGGAGGGTCTTCAGCCCTGCACAATCGTACACACGCAACACGACTGTGTGCTGCACTGGACGACTTTACATTTTACATGGCTCGGTCACAAAGTTAAAACAGGACGTATGTTATATGACAGCACGGCAGGTGCTACATCAAGTACAAGGAACACAGAACACGTGTGGCACAGTGACAGTTGTATATGACAGACCTCAGCAACACAAACAACAAAGTACAATTGATCTTCAAACACAAGATGTCAACATTGCATGAAAGTTAGAATGTGTCTCAATTCTGTCATTAAAAAAGTTTAATTAAAGTTCACAGCAAATATATACTGCAACTGGAACCGGCAATGCCGCTACAATGTCCAGGCCTTTTTGAATGGTCATTTCTGGCTATTTAACATGGTAGATTTACCACAGTTGGCTGAGAGGAATAAGGAAACAGCCTATTCATGTATCTTAAATGTTCCCAATACTGCTGCCACTACAGCCATGGCTCCTCCTAAAGTAGCTGCTGTATTACATCTTAAGAGATTCAATGATGATGCCTGATGAGTATACAAGACTGTACATGATAGAGGTTGGTTGTCTTCAAAACCCTTCCCTGTTAAGAAAGGTGGTTTCAAGCATGGCTTTCCAATTACAATTATGTATGTAATAACTTAGATGACTTTGATAGATGTGTAAATGATGATAACACTGGTGAGAATGACATGAAATGAGATACAGGGAGGTGTGTCTGTTAATCCATTGTGCTGTATAATAGCCACACTACTCCTGACACATTAGCCTCAGCAGCAAAGTCTAATTAAAATGCCTTCATGTCTGAATGTGTAATTGATTTGATAAAGATGTCTTACTTTGTTATCAACCCTCAAAGTATGGTATAGCTCTTGAATGTGTGATGTGTTGACCCTTTAAGGATGGCATAGGACTTGAATAAGCTATACCCCTGTCCTCATAATACATTCAGGCAGCCCTGGTGAGTAGCTTGTCATGTCGCGACACACACCAAAAGGGAGGGCCTGATGATGATAAATGTTGCCTTGATACATTGTCATCTGAATAGGGGTACTGCGGTCATACTTTATTTTGCTTGGTAGATATTTTCGTAGAATTCACAAAAATTAAAAATCGAAGTTTTTATATGTTACAGTTGTATGGGTCGGATTCCCCGTACCCTGGTGGAGAGCCCAAAGAAGTGAAACACCTGGGTAATCCTCCCCTCTGTACCGTGCCGATCCAGCAACGTAGGGAGCGGAGAACAGTCAGATGGGGGTTGATAGTGTAACGGTTAGCACACTTGTCACCGGTGCGAGAGGTCTGTGGTTTAATTCCCGGCCAATCCAATGACTAAGTTTTCTGTGACCTCGACACAGTATAGAATAAATACCCGCAAATTGCTTTCTGTCACTATACCGCGAAAATATACACTTTCACAGTATTTAACCCTTATATAGCGTGGAATCATTCTTGAACCCAACATGACGCTTGCCACCTTCGAGGCAGTCCCTGCGGTCCCACAGGTAGCTGAGTGTTGTGGGCGGGTGGCCGTGGAGGTGGATGCCGTACGTAGTACCTGTGTTGTTACACGGGTGGAGGCCGTTCCAGCGGTACTGAAACCCAGCCAGGTTCACAACAACTCGCATCTTCATCTTCTCAGCACACATCCCCACGATAACATCGTCAGCGCCCGCACTCCAGGCGATGTAGGGGGAGACCAGCAGGACTTGTCGTAGTACGGGCATGGTGACTCCGATGAAGAACCCTGCGATATACAGAGGGTAGTGTGCAGCCGGCCAGGTGGTCGGGGACGTGAACCAGCGGCTCTTTGGGTCCCTGAACGGTACCCCACCCCCAATAGCACACCCATAGACAGAGTTCTCCAAATCTACCGTCGAGATGAGCTGTAGAACTTGGGGGACGCTTACGTATACATCGTCGCTGACCTTGACAATGTGTGTGACCTTGGGGCAGTGCTGGACCGCCCAGCGGTACCCCATGATGAGCTGAATCTCCCCACCCCGTCTGTAGGTGCTGTTAAAGTCATCCTGCAGGACGTCCCCCCAGGCCGCCCCCTCCTCCTGTAACAGCCCCTGCTCAGCCCGGTCCCTGCCCGGGTCGGCTCCCAGCAGGAACAGCAGCCGGCTGCTGCCCGTGTTGTTGTGGGTGTGGGACCCCCACGTGGCCCGGATCAGGGCCCGGTGCTCCCGGTGTCTGTGGACGCTGGACACCAGGATGAGGAGGCGGGGGGAGGCGCCGCTCGCTGTGGGGGCACACACCGAGGGGTGCGGGTGGATGAGCCTCTTGTAGCCGTACTCCCAGCACCCGGCACACAGCCCAGCAGAGAACCGCCAGCCGGCCAGGCTGCTGTTGAGAACTGAGCGTTCCTCTGGTGTGGCCCAGGCTGGGGGCGGGAGTGGCTCGGGGCTGAACCAGGCGGGGGGTGGAGTAGCAGGGGCCGGGGGCACCGAGCATGGAGTCCCCCCAGCACCGGGCCCGGACACCAGGAGGTACAGCAGGTAGCCGTCCAGTACCAGCACACTCACCACACACACAGTCAGCAACCGGCCGTCTCCACTCCTCTCCACCTCACCCTCTACTGACATCCTAACTCCTCTCCACCTCACCCTCTACTGACATACTAACTGCTGCACATCTGCTGGAGTAGGGTATAGGTCAAGGGCAGAGGAAAAGCAGGTCAGAGGATGAGTAGGTCATAGGTCAAGTGGTCACATGGGAGTTGGTCACAGGTCAAGTATACCCCAGGTCAAATAAATCAGAGGGTAAGTAGGTCCCAGGTCAAGTAAGTCACGGGTCAAGTAGGCCCAGTTTAAATAGGTCAGAGGGTAAGTAGGTCACATGCTGAGTAGGTCACTGGTTAAATATGTCAGAGGTCAAATATCGTGATTTGGTCCCAGGTCATGCAGGTCACTCATCAGGTGGGTCACATGGTAAGTAGGTCACGGTGAGTAGGTCACATGATGAGCAGGTCACATGTTAAGTAGGTCATGGTTAGTAGGTCACATGGTAAGTAGGTCACATGGTAAGTAGGTCACATGGTAAGTAGGTCACATGGTGATTTGATCCCAGGTTGTATATCTGCAGCACAGAGTAGGTCACAGGTCGATACATCACGAGTTGAGAAGGTCACGGGTTAAGTAGGGCACGGTATGTTGGTCCAGCACTGGCAAGAAAACAAATACAGATATTAAATTGATGAAAAATAGTGCACCACTTTATGCTGGAGAAATAGAATAGAGCTTGTCCAGTTTGGAAAATATTCCACTCCAGTTTTACATACAAAGTTGCTGTTGATTATATATATAATGTATAGCAAACGAACAAAAGGAAATGTATCCTGAGGCTAACAAAAAGTCGATGTTCTATGTTGAAATATTCAGTTATTTAACAATAAAGATGTTCAAACAGATTTACTATACCTTGTTTGAAACAATTTTTATTAAAGGCGCACTGAACCCACGGCGCCATTTGCGTACAAAACTTAGCAGTTTTAGGTCCTGGGTTCAGTGCGCCTTTAATACATATGCTGAGGAAAACATGAGCGTCAGCCCATGTCGCCAAAAGCACTCTCATACAAGGGCCAGTCACTGCTGGACTAATATAGATAGGTCAAGGGGCCTTCAGTGAGGCTATGCTGTACCTTCAATAACAGGCTGGAATATCACAAAATTGCTTAGGGCTCTGACCATGCTGGACTCTCAGGCCAGAGTCTGATAATGCTGGACTGTTGGAGGCTGAAAGAGACTCTCCCAGCATTGCCAGACTCTGGCATAAGGATCCAGCCTTGCCAGACTCTGGCATGAGTATCCAGCATGGCCAGACTCTGGCATGAGGATCCAGCATGGCCAGACTCCTGAGCTCCTTGGGTGAGCCCAGTTATGTCTGACCCTTATGTGGGTCAGTCCAGCAATGCCTGGCTCTCACAAAAAAGTCTGACCCTTGTAGGAGAGTCCTTTTGGCGACATAACCAGTGTCCAGCTGACCCTCATATTTTTCTTGGTGTATTTGAAGTTAATCATCAGCTTTTGCGAATACCTTTTGGGAAAAAGAGGTGCGGGCAGGAGTTTTAACTTTTTGACTCAGGGTAAATTAAACCTGAGTAATATACATCTACTCATTTTGCGTTTTATGACAATTTTGAGACATGGGAGAATGCTTGTCTTTCAGTTGTTATTCGACATAGACAAACGTGGAAAAAAGGAAGACATAGGCAAGATCGGGGGACACAATATTCCTTCGACAATTTTTTTAAAATCTCATTTTTTCTTTGTGATATTAAACTGCGATCTTTAACATTTTTTTTCTCTCTTTCGCTATTATGTAAATGTACTAAAACCAATCTACCCTTGGTAACGGGCGACCATAGGCTCCAAGGCATCAATTCTTTTTGTGGAAGATAGAAATGATATTTTGAGCCAAATTTGTGTCATTTCACTCATCTTGTACCTCTATCTTACTTCAAATACCATCTAACTTCAAAGATCTACCACCAAGCCGGGCAAAAACTGGGCATGTCCTGTGGTAACACCGTTGGTAACACATTTCAAGAAGTAAAAATAAGCCAAAAATAAGCCAAAAGTCATAAGCCTAACCTCTGACTTTGCACTTGACAACCCCCCCCCCCCACATGAAAAATATAAAAGTCATAATTTTGGGTTTTGGTGAACAGATTTGGTGAACAAGATTTTTGTTGTTTTTTAAGTCTCTAGTACAACCCACTCTCACCAGGTCCATCTTGGACCATCTGTGATCATCCAATAGGGTCCATAAAGCATATATCTTTTGGTAGATAGTTAGACTATCCGTAAGCCTGAGGGCGACCAGAAATTGGTATGGCCAGCTCTGAAGATGAGAAATTTTGCAGGAATTGGCACTAAGGACTAGACATTGCTGAATCCTGTAGAGTTAGGATGAATATAGTCAATGCTCGCCCTGCCATGGTATCAACTATAGTTGATGCTCACCCAGCCATAGTATCAACTATAGTTGATGCTCGCCCAGCCATGGTATCAACTACAGTTGATGCTTGCCTACAAAGGGTTAAATTAGCTTTTTAGTTCTCTTTCCACACGTCAACAAAGAGTGGCGCCACTAGTGATTTTCGTACTTCGCGAGATCTCAACCGTAAACGTGTGCAGAGCAAAATTGTACCACCCATATCTTCGCCGTTTATTGTCCGATTGACATACTTTTTGGTAGGGACAGAAGGCGGTACATGCCCACAGCCTGCAACTGTCACCCACACCCACCTGTACACCCACACCCACCTGCTCTCCCACACCCACCTGCTCACCTACACCCACCTGCTCACCCACACCCACCTGCTGGCCTGAATGGGAATAACATACATGTATGACACATGACTTGAGGGTACTTTTTAACAACGAATTCATTGACCGATGAATGATTATAAGGGAGTACTATATCTAAGTACATAAGCTACATATCCAGCTTACCCTGAGTCATCTGTGAGGCTACTCACACGCCCAATCTTTTTTATTTGATATTCTTGTGTTTTTGCCATGAGGGCAGCCCTTTTTCTTTATTTAAGTTAGTGGGAATTTCGATTTTGCTAAAATGATAAAACAAAAAGCACCCATGCAGCCTTTTTTATTTGATACAGTGGAATTTGCAAAGCTGATAAAAACCTTTATGTGGCCTTATCACATATTGGTAGTATTTATAAAGATAAATCTAACCATGTCTTAAGTAGCATCAGCACATATAAGTAAGCGTATAGAGAACACATAGAATAAATGTCCCAATACTTTGACAAATTTGATTCAAACTCACATGTAATTTTGCTTCCGATGCCCTTTTTTTTCTATCTAACCTAAACATATTATACTCAGGTATATTTCGGGTATTTATATCAAGCTTTTTTTGTACAATTTGTAGCTTATCTAAAATAGCCATTCTTGCCACCCCGTAAATGAGATATCCTCATCTAGTACTGTGTAATTTGCCTTACATTCCCTTAGTCTGGCCATCAGGTGTATCGTATACATGTAACATCTTTTTACATGTGCTCTCAGCATGCATATTGAAATTCAAGACAGGATCTAAGGTGATTCCCAAATACTTCATGCAAAGAGTCCTATCAATTTCAAAAAAAATCATGGCCTATACTGTTTTTTTAAATTTCTCGTCCCCCCCCCCATTTCGGGTTAAAAGCTTAGCCATTATTAATTCACTTTTGCATATTATTTACGTGGAATTTTAACAGTCTTGTCAATGATAACTTGACACTTTGACCAAAGATTTTTCAACATCTTTTAGATTCAGCATGGTATAAATGTATACAACAAATGTACACCCATTTGCTCAAGTCGGTCTGGGTTGGACTCCCTCCTCCTGAGGACGGCAGCCAGGCTACTGACAGCGTCACTGCCGCCATATATTGGGGGATCCTCTGCGGTACCCATCCACACTTTTGATATTAGGGCCAAGTCATTTATTGTCAGCTGGGGGAGGCGGGGGGGGGGGGGGGCTTGGTGGATATAGGGTGTGTGTGTGAGGGGGGGGGGGGTATAAAAGAAAACAGGAGGGGGGCATAACTGGAAAAGCCTCTTTGCTGGGGGGGGGGGGGGGGTCATAATAAAATTCTGGTCCATTTAGATACTCGTGACCACGTGTAAGGTGCGATTTTTATTTTCATTAATTTATTTATCTTTGTTGGCGGGGGGGGGGGGGCATTTCTCAAAATCCGAACGTGGTGGGAGGTGGAGATAACTTTCCCCTAACTGGTGGGGGCGGGGGGAGCGTTGGAAAAAATTCCGTTTTGGGAAAATCATTAAATAATCATAATCTCTATGGGAAAATCCACCAAGCACCCCTGCCCCCCCCCCCCAGCTAGTAATAAATGACTCAGCCCTTACACCAAGTGCACCGGAACTATTTTTATCAGCAAGTTTTGGTGCCAGAGATGACGCTCGGGAACAGATGTCGAGCTGGGGCCAGCTTGGGTCCAAATTACCCCCCCCCCCCCAGTTAATGAGGGTACCCAACCCACCATTCTCCAGAGTTGAAATTTAAAATTCACTTTGTGATTGGCTTATAAAACTTATACAGCGACTCCCTTGTACAATACCTACTATATCGTTTTGTCAAACGGTGCATACACTACAGTACACCTACCTGGTCATACTCCCTGTCAGTGTGTAGAAATGGTGTTGTTTCTTACACTGACAATTCACTCTGTGCATTGTGGGTAGCTAACCGCTAGCAGTTAATGATATGCATAGATCCCTGGGCCAACCCCCTCCCCCAAATTACAACTTGCCCTCCATGTATTTCCAATACCTGGCACATATGTACAGGTTGTCAATAGCCACTTTACTCTACCTCACCCTATTCACTGGGCTGTATCACTGCTGAGTAATACTCTGAAACTGAAGATTATTACTAGGTCAGGCCTGATTGCCCGTTGCTCAAAACCCCTCCCTCCTCTCCAATCCAATACCCTATTATAATTTAAGGCACTACTTTCAGGTGTCTACCCATGATACATATAGTGAATTGTGAGTGACAACATACCGGCCATGGACGTGTATGGTCACTCCGGGAGTGTGCTACCTTGGCCGGTGATGGTGGTCTGGGGAGAACAAACAACCCTCCATGTGTAACCCGTCCTGTACATACACTCCGTACATGGCCGAGTTAACCCCCCATGGGCCGCATACTGCTATAATACTCTACTCCCCTTTTGTCATCTTGATGCATGAATGCAGCCCAGGTGAGGAACTCACCAGGGCTGCATTCATGCATCAAGTCAGCTCTACGGGGTTGATACACTCCTGTCAGGTCGGCATGATGCGTGCCTTGATCCCTGGTGAGTACCACACTCTCTGTAGTTACAACAGGACACATTAAAGTGCGGCCGTCAGAGGGTTAAAGGCGCAGATCTTACTGCACGTCCAGTAACAGTCAGAGTGTAGTCAGGACAGGCACTCAGCCCTATATATAGGGGCGCCGGGGGTTTAAGCAGGAGGACGTGTTAGGACGTGCCGCCTCCTGACGTACATACATGTATACAGAGTGACGTCACCGCCCCCCCCCCCCTGCCGCCTCCATGTACCGTAAACCCTGTATATAGCGAGTCTGTAAGGGGGGGGGGCATGCCACCTCCATGTACCGTAAACCCTGTATATAGCGAGTCTGTAAGGGGGGGGGGCATGCCGCCTCCATGTGCCGTAAACCCTGTATATAGCGAGTCTGTAAGGGGGGGGGCATGCCACCTCCATGTACCGTAAACCCTGTATATAGCGAGTCTGTAAGGGGGGGGGGCATGCCACCTCCATGTACCGTAAACCCTGTATATAGCGAGTCTGTAAGGGGCGGGGCATGCCACCTCCATGTACCGTAAACCCTGTATATAGCGAGTCTGTAAGGGGGGGGGGCATGCCGCCTCCATGTGCCGTAAACCCTGTATATAGCGAGTCTGTAAGGGGGGGGGCACGCCGCCTCCATGTACCGTAAACCCTGTATATAGCGAGTCTGTAAGAGGGGGGGGGGCATGCCGCCTCCATGTGCCGTAAACCCTGTATATAGCGAGTCTGTAAGGGGGGGGGGGCATGCCGCCTCCATGTACCGTAAACCCTGTATATAGCGAGTCTGTAAGGGGGGGGGGCATGCCGCCTCCATGTGCCGTAAACCCTGTATATAGCGAGTCTGTAAGGGGGGGGGGGCATGCCGCCTCCATGTGCCGTAAACCCTGTATATAGCGAGTCTGTAAGGGGGGGGGGGCATGCCACCTCCATGTACCGTAAACCCTGTATATAGCGAGTCTGTAAGGGGGGGGGGCATGCCGCCTCCATGTGCCGTAAACCCTCTATATAGCGAGTCTGTAAGGGGGGGGGGGCATGCTGCCTCCATGTACCGTAAACCCTGTATATAGCGAGTCTGTAAGGGGGGGGGCATGCCGCCTCCATGTACCGTAAACCCTGTATATAGCTAGTCTGTAAGGGGGGGGGGGCAAGCCGCCTCCATGTGCCGTAAACCCTGTATATAGCGAGTCTGTAAGGGGGGGGGGGCATGCCGCCTCCATGTACCGTAAACCCTGTATATAGCGAGTCTGTAAGGGGGGGGGGCATGCCGCCTCCATGTACCGTAAACCCTGTATATAGCTAGTCTGTAAGGGGGGGGGGCATGCCGCCTCCATGTGCCCTAAACCCTGTATATAGCTAGTCTGTAAGGGGGGGGGGGCAAGGCGCCTCCATGTACCGTAAACCCTGTATATAGCGAGTCTGTAAGGGGGGGGGGCATGCCGCCTCCATGTGCCGTAAACCCTGTATATAGCGAGTCTGTAAGGGGGGGGGGGCATGCCGCCTCCATGTACCGTAAACCCTGTATATAGCGAGTCTGTAAGGGGGGGGGCATGCCGCCTCCATGTACCGTAAACCCTGTATATAGCGAGTCTGTAAGGGGGGGGGCATGCCGCCTCCATGTACCGTAAAGCCTGTATATAGCGAGTCTGTAAGGGGGGGGGGCATGCCGCCTCCATGTACCGTAAACCCTGTATATAGCGAGTCTGTAAGGGGGGGGGCATGCCGCCTCCATGTGCCGTAAACCCTGTATATAGCGAGTCTGTAAGGGGGGGGGGGCATGCCGCCTCCATGTACCGTAAACCCTGTATATAGCGAGTCTGTAAGGGGGGGGGCATGCCGCCTCCATGTACCGTAAACCCTGTATATAGCGAGTCTGTAAGGGGGGGGGCATGCCGCCTCCATGTACCGTAAAGCCTGTATATAGCGAGTCTGTAAGGGGGGGGGGCATGCCGCCTCCATGTGCCGTAAACCCTGTATATAGCTAGTCTGTAAGGGGGGGGGGGCAAGCCGCCTCCATGTGCCGTAAACCCTGTATATAGCGAGTCTGTAAGGGGGGGGGCATGCCACCTCCATGTACCGTAAACCCTGTATATAGCGAGTCTGTAAGGGGGGGGGCAAGCCGCCTCCATGTGCCGTAAACCCTGTATATAGCGAGTCTGTAAGGGGGGGGGGGGCATGCCGCCTCCATGTGCCGTAAACCCTGTATATAGCGAGTCTGTAAGGGGGGGGGGCATGCCGCCTCCATGTGCCGTAAACCCTGTATATAGCGAGTCTGTAAGGGGGGGGGGGCATGCCGCCTCCATGTACCGTAAACCCTGTATATAGCGAGTCTGTAAGGGGGGGGGCATGCCGCCTCCATGTGCCGTAAACCCTGTATATAGCGAGTCTGTAAGGGGGGGGGGCATGCCGCCTCCATGTGCCGTAAACCCTGTATATAGCGAGTCTGTAAGGGGGGGGGCATGCCGCCTCCATGTGCCGTAAACCCTGTATATAGCGAGTCTGTAAGGGGGGGGGGGCATGCCGCCTCCATGTACCGTAAACCCTGTATATAGCGAGTCTGTAAGGGGGGGGGGCATGCCGCCTCCATGTACCGTAAACCCTGTATATAGCGAGTCTGTAAGGGGGGGGGGCATGCCGCCTCCATGTGCCGTAAACCCTGTATATAGCGAGTCTGTAAGGGGGGGGGGCATGCCGCCTCCATGTACCGTAAACCCTGTATATAGCGAGTCTGTAAGGGGGGGGGCATGCCGCCTCCATGTGCCGTAAACCCTGTATATAGCGAGTCTGTAAGGGGGGGGGGGCATGCCGCCTACATGTGCCGTAAACCCTGTATATAGCGAGTCTGTAAGGGGGGGGGCATGCCGCCTCCATGTGCCGTAAACCCTGTATATCGGAGTCTGTAAGGGGGGGGGGGGCATGCCGCCTCCATGTGCCGTAAACCCTGTATATAGCGAGTCTGTAAGGGGGGGGGGCATGCCGCCTCCATGTGCCGTAAACCCTGTATATAGCGAGTCTGTAAGGGGGGGGGGGGGCATGCCGCCTCCATGTGCCGTAAACCCTGTATATAGCGAGTCTGTAAGGGGGGGGGGGCATGCCGCCTCCATGTGCCGTAAACCCTGTATATAGCGAGTCTGTAAGGGGGGGGGGCATGCCGCCTCCATGTGCCGTAAACCCTGTATATAGCGAGTCTGTAAGGGGGGGGGGGGCATGCCGCCTCCATGTGCCGTAAACCCTGTATATAGCGAGTCTGTAAGGGGGGGGGGGCATGCCGCCTCCATGTGCCGTAAACCCTGTATATAGCGAGTCTGTAAGGGGGGGGGGCATGCCGCCTCCATGTGCCATAAACCCTGTATATAGCTAGTCTGTAAGGGGCGGGGCATGCCGCCTCCATGTGCCGTAAACCCTGTATATAGCGAGTCTGTAAGGGGCGGGGCATGCCGCCTCCATGTACCGTAAACCCTGTATATAGCTAGTCTGTAAGGGGGGGGGGGCATGCCGCCTCCATGTGCCGTAAACCCTGTATATAGCGAGTCTGTAAGGGGGGGGGCATGCCGCCTCCATGTACCGTAAACCCTGTATATAGCTAGTCTGTAAGGGGGGGGGGCATGCCGCCTCCATGTGCCGTAAACCCTGTATATAGCGAGTCTGTAAGGGGGGGGGGGCATGCCGCCTCCATGTGCCGTAAACCCTGTATATAGCGAGTCTGTAAGGGGCGGGGCATGCCGCCTCCATGTGCCGTAAACCCTGTATATAGCTAGTCTGTAAGGGGGGGGGGGCATCCCGCCTCCATGTGCCGTAAACCCTGTATATAGCGAGTCTGTAAGGGGGGGGGCATGCCGCCTCCATGTACCGTAAACCCTGTATATAGCTAGTCTGTAAGGGGGGGGGGCATGCCGCCTCCATGTGCCGTAAACCCTGTATATAGCGAGTCTGTAAGGGGGGGGGGCATGCCGCCTCCATGTGCCGTAAACCCTGTATATAGCGAGTCTGTAAGGGGGGGGGCATGCCGCCTCCATGTGCCGTAAACCCTGTATATAGCGAGTCTGTAAGGGGGGGGGCACGCCGCCTCCATGTACCGTAAACCCTGTATATAGCGAGTCTGTAAGGGGGGGGGGGCATGCCGCCTCCATGTGCCGTAAACCCTGTATATAGCGAGTCTGTAAGGGGGGGGGGGCATGCCGCCTCCATGTGCCGTAAACCCTGTATATAGTCTTTAAGGGGGGGGGCATGCCGCCTCCATGTGCCGTAAACCCTGTATATAGTCTGTAAGGGGGGGGGCATGCCGCCTCCATGTGCCGTAAACCCTGTATATAGCGAGTCTGTAAGGGGGGGGGGCATGCCGCCTCCATGTGCCGTAAACCCTGTATATAGCGAGTCTGTAAGGGGGGGGGCATGCCGCCTCCATGTGCCGTAAACCCTGTATATAGCGAGTCTGTAAGGGGGGGGGGGCATGCCGCCTCCATGTGCCGTAAACCCTGTATATAGCGAGTCTGTAAGGGGGGGGGGGGGGGGCAAGCCGCCTCCATGTACCGTAAACCCTGTATATAGCGAGTCTGTAAGGGGGGGGCATGCTGCCTCCATGTACCGTAAACCCTGTATATAGCGAGTCTGTAAGGGGGGGGGGCATGCCGCCTCCATGTGCCGTAAACCCTGTATATAGCGAGTCTGTAAGGGGGGGGGCATGCCGCCTCCATGTGCCGTAAACCCTGTACATAGCGAGTCTGTAAGGGGGGGGGGCATGCCGCCTCCATGTGCCGTAAACCCTGTATATAGCGAGTCTGTAAGGGGGGGGGGGCATGCCGCCTCCATGTGCCGTAAACCCTGTATATAGCGAGTCTGTAAGGGGGGGGGGCATGCCGCCTCCATGTGCCGTAAACCCTGTATATAGCCAGTCTGTAAGGGGGGGGGGCATGCCGCCTCCATGTGCCGTAAACCCTGTATATAGTCTGTAAGGGGGGGGGCATGCCGCCTCCATGTGCCGTAAACCCTGTATATAGCGAGTCTGTAAGGGGGGGGGCAAGCCGCCTCCATGTACCGTAAACCCTGTATATAGCGAGTCTGTAAGGGGGGGGGGCATGCCGCCTCCATGTGCCGTAAACCCTGTATATAGCGAGTCTGTAAGGGGGGGGGGGCAAGCCGCCTCCATGTGCCGTAAACCCTGTATATAGCGAGTCTGTAAGGGGGGGGGCATGCCGCCTCCATGTGCCGTAAACCCTGTATATAGCGAGTCTGTAAGGGGGGGGGGCATGCCACCTCCATGTGCCGTAAACCCTGTATATAGCTAGTCTGTAAGGGGGGGGGGCATGCCGCCTCCATGTACCGTAAACCCTGTATATAGCGAGTCTGTAAGGGGGGGGGGGCATGCCGCCTCCATGTGCCGTAAACCCTGTATATAGCGAGTCTGTAAGGGGGGGGGGGCATGCCGCCTCCATGTGCCGTAAACCCTGTATATAGCGAGTCTGTAAGGGGGGGGGGGGCATGCCGCCTCCATGTGCCGTAAACCCTGTATATAGTGAGTCTGTAAGGGGGGGGGCATGCCGCCTCCATGTACCGTAAACCCTGTATATAGCGAGTCTGTAAGGGGGGGGGCATGCCGCCTCCATGTACCGTAAACCCTGTATATAGCGAGTCTGTAAGGGGGGGGGGCATGCCGCCTCCATGTGCCGTAAACCCTGTATATAGCGAGTCTGTAAGGGGGGGGGGGCATGCCGCCTCCATGTGCCGTAAACCCTGTATATAGCGAGTCTGTAAGGGGGGGGGCATGCCGCCTCCATGTGCCGTAAACCCTGTATATAGCGAGTCTGTAAGGGGGGGGGGGGCATGCCGCCTCCATGTGCCGTAAACCCTGTATATAGCGAGTCTGTAAGGGGGGGGGGGCATGCCGCCTCCATGTGCCGTAAACCCTGTATATAGCGAGTCTGTAAGGGGGGGGGCATGCCGCCTACATGTGCCGTAAACCCTGTATATAGCGAGTCTGTAAGGGGGGGGGGGCATGCCGCCTCCATGTACCGTAAACCCTGTATATAGCGAGTCTGTAAGGGGGGGGGGGCATGCCGCCTCCATGTGCCGTAAACCCTGTATATAGCGAGTCTGTAAGGGGGGGGGGCATGCCGCCTCCATGTGCCGTAAACCCTGTATATAGCGAGTCTGTAAGGGGCGGGGCATGCCGCCTCCATGTGCCGTAAACCCTGTATATAGCGAGTCTGTAAGGGGGGGGGGCATGCCGCCTCCATGTGCCGTAAACCCTGTATATAGCGAGTCTGTAAGGGGGGGGGGGCATGCCGCCTCCATGTGCCGTAAACCCTGTATATAGCTAGTCTGTAAGGGGGGGGGGCATGCCGCCTACATGTGCCGTAAACCCTGTATATAGCGAGTCTGTAAGGGGGGGGGGCATGCCGCCTCCATGTGCCGTAAACCCTGTATATAGCGAGTCTGTAGGGGGGGGGGGCATGCCGCCTCCATGTACCGTAAACCCTGTATATAGCTAGTCTGTAAGGGGGGGGGGGCATGCCGCCTCCATGTGCCGTAAACCCTGTATATAGCGAGTCTGTAAGGGGGGGGGCATGCCGCCTCCATGTGCCGTAAACCCTGTATATAGCGAGTCTGTAAGGGGGGGGGGGGGGCATGCCGCCTCCATGTGCCGTAAACCCTGTATATAGCGAGTCTGTAAGGGGGGGGGCACGCCGCCTCCATGTACCGTAAACCCTGTATATAGCGAGTCTGTAAGGGGGGGGGGGGCATGCCGCCTCCATGTGCCGTAAACCCTGTATATAGCGAGTCTGTAAGGAGGGGGGGGCATGCCGCCTCCATGTGCCGTAAACCCTGTATATAGCGAGTCTGTAAGGGGGGGGGGCATGCCGCCTCCATGTGCCGTAAACCCTGTATATAGCGAGTCTGTAAGGGGGGGGGGCATGCCGCCTCCATGTGCCGTAAACCCTGTATATAGCGAGTCTGTAAGGGGGGGGGGCATGCCGCCTCCATGTGCCGTAAACCCTGTATATAGTCTGTAAGGGGGGGGGCATGCCGCCTCCATGTGCCGTAAACCCTGTATATAGTCTGTAAGGGGGGGGGGGCATGCCGCCTCCATGTGCCGTAAACCCTGTATATAGCGAGTCTGTAAGGGGCGGGGGCATGCCACCTCCATGTGCCGTAAACCCTGTATATAGCGAGTCTGTAAGGGGGGGGGGCATGCCGCCTCCATGTGCCGTAAACCCTGTATATAGCGAGTCTGTAAGGGGGGGGGGGGGCATGCCGCCTCCATGTACCGTAAACCCTGTATATAGCGAGTCTGTAAGGGGGGGGGGCATGCCGCCTCCATGTGCCGTAAACCCTGTATATAGCGAGTCTGTAAGGGGGGGGGGGCATGCCGCCTCCATGTGCCGTAAACCCTGTATATAGCGAGTCTGTAAGGGGGGGGGGCATGCCGCCTCCATGTACCGTAAATCCTGTATATAGCGAGTCTGAAAGGGGGGGGGGCATGCCGCCTCCATGTGCCGTAAACCCTGTATATAGCGAGTCTGTAAGGGGGGGGGCATGCCGCCTCCATGTGCCGTAAACCCTGTATATAGCGAGTCTGTAAGGGGGGGGGGGCATGCCGCCTCCATGTGCCGTAAACCCTGTATATAGCGAGTCTGTAAGGGGGGGGGGGGGGGCATGCCGCCTCCATGTACCGTAAATCCTGTATATAGCGAGTCTGTAAGGGGGGGGGGGCATGCCGCCTCCATGTGCCGTAAACCCTGTATATAGCGAGTATGTAAGGGGGGGGGGGCATGCCGCCTCCATGTACCGTAAACCCTGTATATAGCGTGTCTGTAAGGGGGGGGGGCATGCCGCCTCCATGTACCGTAAACCCTGTATATAGCGAGTTTGTAAGGGGGGGGGGCATGCCGCCTCCATGTACCGTAAACCCTGTATATAGCGAGTCTGTAAGGGGGGGGGGCATGCCGCCTCCATGTACCGTAAACCCTGTATATAGCGAGTCTGTAAGGGGGGGGGGGCATGCCGCCTCC
>CANHQG010000312.1:0-49737 GCA_947462335.1 Harmothoe impar
TATCAAATTAAAGCTAATACTGCCAGCATTGCAGTAGGATAGAGATAAATTACATTTTCCCTACTTTTAAAGGTCCATAAAGTACATAAGCACTAAAATGTGAATTTTGGTGATGAAAAACGTATATAATCCAATACATTTAAGCCCGCGAGTTAAAAAAAAAAAAAAAGCCTCCCTCGTCACATTTTTTCCGACCTTGGTGATGAGAAACCACTTTTTTTTTTTGAGTGGCCTTAACATGATTTTTAACTGTTTGATTGAATGAAGGCCTGCCGTCAAGATGTGAGAATGCAGCCCTGGCCAGTAATGCGTTAATGCATCATGCAGACGAAATTGGGAGTGTATCAGCCCTGCAGGGTCTGCATGATGCTTGAATGCAGCACCGGCGAGTTACTCGCCAGGGCTGCGTTTATGTATTATGACGACAAAGAGGATAATGAAGGGAGGCGTTCTGCATGAGGTTTGATTCCTCCGGTTGTGTTCAAGCACAAAGTCTCAGTAAACTGCACCGGAGAGAAATCATGGCAGCTGTAGATGTTAAATCTTACATAGTTTAAAGATTAAGCGTGTGAGTGACCTCACAGATGACTCAGGGTAAGCTGTATGTGGTCTGTGGTCATTTTTCTACTTACCGTAAATTCCCGCGTATAACCCGCTGGTTATACGCGAACCAAACCTCTGGTGCGGGTTATACAATATTCTCAAAGTCTAGGTGCGGGTAATACGAGGGTTTTTTAAACTATAGAACAGTACTAAATTCGATATTTTCAGACCCCATATGCGGGTTATAGGATCCTCCCAAAGTCGGGGTGCGGGTTATACGCGAGGTGCGGGTTATACGCGGGAATTTACGGTACTTGTTTTAGGCCCTGTACCTGAAGCAATGGTGCGCAACCCCTTGCATATTATATGTATCATCGGAATGATGGACAAGGCAAGTCTAGTGGCATTTGAAAACTCACTGGAGCCCGCCTAAGGTTATCACACCTCCAATAGAAGCTCCCCAATACCACCGCAGTGGCTAAATCTGCACAGTGCGGCCCTTAAAGGGAAGTGGCAACATGTTTGTAACACCTGGATAATAACCCTTTAAGGCCTGCTTTATACACCCATCCCCAACACACTGTACACCTTGTAATACGAATAGTAATGGGTAATGTTGGCCTCAAAGGGTTAAATATATGGTGAATGTTGTCGGCTAGCTCTCTGCTACTTACCAGGCTACCACAAGCCTCACATTCCGCTTTCGTCATTAGAAAGTCGAATGAGTGATCTAATTTGAGTACAATACATTATTTCTCATTTCTGATGGCAGAATCGTAATCGCCAGAAAAAGCTACCCTAATTTCATATATTGGAAGTCATATATAATCGAATTCCAGGTGGTGGCTGTAGGTGAGCAGGTGGCTGTGGGAAAGCAGGTGGCTGGGGGCGAGCAGGTGGCTGTGGGCGTCAGCGCCCGTCAGCGCGTAACTGCTGTTTTACGTCTCGGCTGAAAAGCGAGTCGATCGGAGCGTCACCAGCCACATCATCGCCGTTTCCGTCTCGCCGTGTCGTTGGGCTGCGGGGCGGCGTGTGCTACACGTCCATGCCTTTCCTGTCGATCCCCTGTTAGAGTTCTATTCCTGGCATACAGTGAGAACGCTAGTGGGAGTGGCCAGGGCAGGTAGTCCAGCCTAGCGATGCTCTGTGTTCCAAACTTTTATTTTAACTTAATTTAAGCGTTCTAGATGGTTTTTATTGTGTGTCTGAGGGTATTTCGAGTGTAGAAGATGGCATTTCTGCGTGTGAAGAGAGAAATATGGGACAGATTGGCAAAAGTTGTCGTTTCTATCTTTGCTTTAACACTGGAGCCTATGTACCTTTCATTTAGAGGGTAGCAATTTAAGAGTACTTAAGAGTTTAAGGAAAAGATAGAAATCACTACCTAAAGATCGCAGGCGAATTACAGCAAGAAGGAAAGACATTTCAATTTTTTTTTCGAAGGAAACATCTGTCCCCCGACCTTGCACATCTATCCCTTTGGTCCTCTGATGTCTATCTATAACACAGGCTGAATGATAGACATTCTCCTATGTAACAAAAACGTCTTAAACCTTGGTTGGGTCGTTTAGTATTACTCAGTTACCCTGAGTCAATAAGGACGGTATATTGCTTTAATGTGCTTTAATATTGTCGTCATGATGTATAAATGCAGGCCTGGCGAGTAATATGTCCTGCCTGCATTCATGCATCATGCTGCTGATGCCGACCATTCGGGAGTGTATCAGCCCTGCCAGTTTGGCATGAATTCAGCTCTGGTGAGCTTTTTAGCCAGAGCAGCATTCCCGTATGAACGCAGGCAGAGTATCATCCTTATTTATATAGGGAAAAAAAAAGAAAAAAAGTTGGGTTTTTATACCCCTGCGGCAGGATGCCTTATGCGGGCCGCCATTGCTTGATCTGGTACTGGCGAGATACGCGCTGATAAAAGTTATCACAATGGGTGCCAGTCGTCTCATAATGCACCCTAAGAATTCTGCAGTGAATGCAGGGAATTATCTCATTGGTTGATAATGCATCCGGCTACATGGCTGGATTTCCGTGCATTAGATCCAAGAGTAGACGATTTTACAGCATTTTTAATATCGGACAGATTTGTAAGGGGTCACTTTAGCAAAAGTTATAAACCGAATTCAGCTTTTTAAAATAAACAAACATCTCGGCTAACAACCAGGTTTCATGGTATTGTAATATATACGGTATATACATTAGGGGAAGGTCGCTTATTACCGTAAAACCCCGCCTTTAATACAGATTTTATTTGAGATAATTTTTTTGCACAAGACAGATTTTATTTCAAAGTTAGGGGGTCGTCTTAAAGGCGGGGTTTTCTAAAATTTGATTTGGAAAAATGTTGGGGAAAATAATCTAGAATGAAGGGTTGTCTTTTTCATTTTTAAAGCGTCTTTCGGGATAGATAATACAATATCAAAATGATGGTGAAGTATCTACTGCAACCATTGCATTTTTTATCTAGAAAAGTTGGTTTCAGGGGGGTCTGGGAGGGCATCTTGAGCCCCCAAAAACCTCAAAATTGGGGTCGTCTTAAAGGTGGGTTTTTCCAAAATATCATAATTATTCTGCACAAGACTGATTTTTTTCTGAAGTTAGGGGGTCGTCTTAAAGGCGGGGTCGTCTTAAAGGCGGGGTTTTACGGTAGGTCGAAAACGGTATATGTATATATCATAATGTATAACAAATCTTGAGTTACTTACCGAGTGATTCATATCCATCGACATCTTCCCCAAAGTAGGCGAAGACGCGTATACAGAGGACCTTCCTCTTCTTACTGTCCGGGTACTCCTTCCAGAAACACACGTTAGGGTGCACGTCCCGCGGACTGTAACTAGCGTCTGCGTCATGGTACTTCATAGCAACCGTCTCTATGGAGATGATCTGACCTGGGTACAGATAGGGGAGAGACCGAGTTTAGTGTTATTAAATATGGTAAAAATTAAGAAAAATATCTAAATTGAAATTAAGTTAAATCAATGAAATTACTTTTTTTTTGAATCAAATGAAAATTATCACATATTGTATTTCATAGCAACTGTCTCTATGGAGATAATCTGACCTGCGTACAGAAAGGTCAGTGTATTATCATGTATGGTAAAGAAAAAGAAATTCCAAAAAAAATTTACTATCACTTTTTGTTGACAATAGGGGCATATATTAATGAATACAAAACCCAGCTCAGCAAGTTACATTTGTATCTTTCCAAATTTCTTTGTTTCCCCCCCCCCCCCCATTTTAAGAGAATCCAAATTTGATTGGTCCCCACAAATCAACCACCACCTGCCTTGTTGTAATGAAACATTTTTCAAGAAGTTTTCAAATACATATATTTATAATAAATCATATATGTATAAATTAAAGCACAACTATAACAACAAAAGTTTTGTGTCGATGACAGAAATGATGTTTTTATTTCTGAATATATATCACAACGTTTCGGCTTAAATCAGCCTTAATCAGGTGATCTGAAGATTTTTGGATTAGTATTTTTGGGAAAACTTTACCTCCCGGGGTTGGTTACCCGGAAATCATTAAAAAAATTAAAGATTTTTGGATTAGCTCACCTCCGATTCTTTCCGAAGACAGATGGTCGTTGGCTCGGCTGACGAGTTGGTCGAAGCGTTCGTTACGACGCGGGACGAAAGTCTTACACTGGAGGGCCGGGGAGCGGACGTGTGCCGCCTGGGGGTTGGGGAACACTTCCACAAAATACCAGATCCTGTCATGGGAACGGGGAGAAACAGGGAATTATTTACTCCCTACTCATAAGCCGATGTTTGGGTCATTTCATAAGCCGACCACGGTCATTACCTGACCCCCTTACTTGAGAAAAATGTTATAAGCTGATTCTTGGGTCATTTCAACTTGTAGAAAACCCCCGGCATAAGCCGACCTGCTACTGGGACCTACCAAAGCTTACAAGTCCGCTTAGGCCAAAAAAAAAGAAGGTTTGTTTCAGGTCACCCGACCGACCCTATCTAAACAGGGCCGACCCTACGTTTTTTTATGCAATTTTGAAGAATTTTTTTATATTTTTAGACTTTTTTGGGGTCAATTGTAGGTTTACAAAATTTTGGAAAAAAATCTCTCCATTTTTACACTTTTTTGGGTCAATTTTAGAGGGGAAGTAAAAAAAAAAAGTTTACAAAAAAAAAAATCCGACCTACCGACCCTAGAGTTTCTTGCCGTGTTACCTGAAACAAAACTTTTTTTTTATTTGGCCTTATGACCAAGGATTTACTGTACTCTAAATTCCCGCGTACAACTCAGCTTTAACCTGCTGTATCAAACATGCCTAGCTATATCCCGAGGGTTACAGAAAATATTTGGTACTAAAACCGAAGTGCTAGCGTAGAAATGTGTTGATGATGTTTCTTATCTTAATTAAGCTAAATACGTGGAATATGGTCCATCATTTTTTGTGGCATTTATTCCTTATTTCTATTTTTAACGCGGTTGTATTTTGTCTATATCTATATAGTGGTTGCCAAGGTGGATTGGCTACGGTTCTGATATATTTTGTCTATAGTAAATATACATAAATGCACTCACCGTAGACCCCTGATGTATTTTGTCTGTCGACGGGCGTTCATACTCGTACAGAGGGAGCAGGAGTCAGAGAAGATGTTACGAGTGCGCATGCCCGTCCACGTGACCGTCTCACAGGACACAACCTGCAGCCCCTGGTGCTCCTCCAACCAGCTGTTAGCTCTCTGCAGCAGCACACTGTAATATGGAAGTACTTAGATACAGGACACTGTGACACTTAGATACATGACACTGACACTTAGATACAGGACACTGTGACACTTAGATACAGCACACTGTGACACTTAGATACAGCACACTGTGACACTTAGATACAGGACACTGTGACACTTAGATACAGGACACTGTGACACTTAGATACAGGACACTGCAACACTTAGATACAGGACACTGTGACACTTAGATACAGGGCACTGTGACACTTAGATACAGGACACGGTGACACTTAGATACAGGACATTATAACACTTAGATACAGGACACTGTGACACTTAGATACAGGGCACTGTGACACTTAGATACAGGACACTGTGACACTTAGATACAAGACACTGTGACACTTAGATACAGGACATTATAACACTTAGATACAGGACACTGTGACACTTAGATACAGGGCACTGTGACACTTAGATACAGGACACTGTGACACTTAGATACAGGACACTGTGACACTTAGATACAGGACACTGTGACACTTAGATACAGGACACTGTGACACTTAGATACAGGACAGTAGTGAGGTATACAACATGACCAGCAGCACCTGGTGCTCCTCCAACCATAGACACCCTACTCCAACCAACTCTGCAGCAATACACTACAGTGAAAATATCCTATAACATATATAGCTTTCATATTTCTTAACGAAGCAAACTAGAGTAAGATATTGATTGTAAATGTTCCTTAATTAATTTATTCAATTTAATGCTTTCAGTTCCCTAAAAACCACAGCTGTAGGTTTAATGCAACCTAGGCTAGTCTACTCGTCGATGCATTCACATGCTATGATGACCCTTCGGAAGTGCACCATTCCTGCATTGTAGGGTGGGCATGATGTAACATGTGTCATTATAATACATCATTCTGCTGGATCTCAACTACTAAGTACTGCATTACACTGAGCCTCCTGAGAGTGTATCAACCCCATGGGGTCCTCATGATACTTGAATGATCACAGCCTAAATCTTTTTTAACATAATTATCACAAGTGGACTGGACAAAAGTAGCATATATACTTACTCAAAAGTTTCATACAGGTCGTCTTTGAACATACGTTTCCGCACTGGGCGCGGCACGAAATCCACATACCCGAGTCGGACCCCGCTCGGGGCGTATCCGGCGCCCGAACTGGCCGTACCCGGACCGGACCATTGTGTCGAGCCTACGTCACTAGGACTCCGGGGTAGAGTGGTGTAGGGGGGAGGCGCCTCACCCTCCGGAGCGCAAGGGGCGGTAGGCTCGGTACTGACGGAGGAAGATTCTCCAGAGGTAGAGGGAGGGTGCGAAGAGAAGGGCTGAGGTGACGACGGTTTGGCGAGAACACTGAGGTTGATGTTCACTGCACCTGAAAATTATAGGGATGTCATTAGTATCATAAGTCAAAAAAAAAGGTTTGACTGACCCTGTATTTGTGATATACCGTAAAACCCCGCCTATAATCCGACCCCGCCTATAAGCCGAAAGTGAGTTTAAATACAAGAATTCGGCTTATATGAAATCATATTGACATTCAGAACCCCGCCTATAAGCCGAATGTGACTTTTGGGGTCTTGGGGTTGCCCTGGCCCCCATTTTGGCCCCACCAAAAAAGCATTTTGACAGATTGTAATCATTTTATTTCATTAAAATACCATGTGTCATTTGTTTAACATGTATACTTCATGTGAAAATAATTGATAAGGTCTTCAGATACAGTGAAATTAGTGACTAAGTTTTCATACCTTACTATAGTCTTTTTTGAAATTTTCTTTGCCAAAACCCCGCCTATAAATTCGGCTTATAGGAAATAAAAACGCCAAAATAAATTCGGCTTATAGGCGGGGTTTTACGGTAGTGTAAATGTAGATATTTTCGTGTGTATAAATTTTCGCGAATTTGCTAAAAAGGATATTTTCGCTGGTACTGAAATTCGTGGATTTGGGCTATTTAGCTACTTGATTCAATACTGTATAAATATTCGCTCTGTACATATGCAACACGTAGTGAGTGGCACTACTCGGGTTATATTTAGGGTCTGTACATATTTTCGCGGATATTTAAAAATCGCGAAAATATGTACAGCGCGAAAAATATCTACGTTTACAGTACATAATAACTAATACGTCAATATATTGACACCATAATGGTGAATTACAGATACAGTATTCGACGTAATAAGCGCACACCCCCTAATAAGCGCACACACCCCGTTTTTGGCCGATTTTTAGACTATAAATAACCAAAACTATCTCAACCTTTTACCCCAATTAAAATATCAACTACTATAAGGTGTTAATAATGATTTTTAAGCGCACTGTGCGCTTATTACGTCGAATACAGTAATCTATAAAATTCAAAAGCAATGTTATCCCTAGGCCTAAAAAAATATGATAGCAGTTCATTTTATATCATTTTTATAGTAACAATTCTCTATACTTGGAGACGGTGCCATTGCATTATATAAGTTAATTGTGTACTTTAAAGGCCCAGCGCCCCTATATATAGGGCTGAGTACCTGTCCCGACTGCACTCTGACTGTTACTGGACATGCAGTGGGTCCAATGATGTTTCAGTATAAATAAACGAATATCAATCAATCAATCAATCACAGAGCTGGCTGGGCGCCAGAGGTGAAGAAAACACTCCAAATCCGCACCACAGGTCGTTGTGGTGGTGGTAGACAATAGCTATCAGAGTACAGAGCTGGCTGGGCGCCAGAGGTGAAGAAAACACTCCAAATCCGCACCACAGGTCGTTGTGGTGGTGGAAGACAATAGCGTTCTCCTGTGCACGGGTAAATCGTCCATATTCATACTCATGTTTACCTTTATTTATGTGTTTTGTTGACAAATTTTCTTCCCTTGATCCATATTGTCACAGGTGCTATTCTCATATTCTATCTCAGATATAGATATATTTAAACTACCACGAATTTAAGAGTGTTTTTCTTCAGGGAAATAGTCCCGGGGTACAAAACAGACCTGTGCTGTTGGGATAACCACATGGAGTACCGGTGTATGTGGGGAGTGGTCATTTGTCAACAAAGTGGGAAGGGTGATATTACCACTGACTAGGGCACTGACAGTATAATCCTTCGAATGACATCATTGTTTCATTAAATATGATATCATTGGAAAATACTATTGTAAAAAAAAGAGTAATCCATACAAGAATCAAGCTTCTCAACTGGTCTTAATGATAGGGTTGAATGTACAAGCACATTATCTAGAAATGGGTACTGTCCCTTACCTCTCAGTACACTAGTGCTCAGGCACCAATTTCTTTGAAATAGACTAAAGCACCAATAATTTATTTCCTAACCCCCCCCCCCCCCATCCCTGTTGTGAGGAAATGACCACTCCCTCCCACATGCAGCGGAGGTCATCAGGTGTGGGTGACGATCTACTTCTGTTACATAAGGGCCTGTGGAAAAGTACCTCTGTGTAGGAAAATGAGACAATAGCTATCAGCAGAGTACAGAGCTGGCTGGTGGTCGGAAGTGAAGAAAACACTCCAAATCCGCACCACAGGTCGTTGTGGTGGTGCCGTTCTAGGTCAACAACCCTCGATTTGCACAAACAACATCACCCTAAATGAATGGTGATCTAAGGATCTAAATTCCTTATCAAAATAATTAAAATATGAATTTAATGTTCAACCCATGTACTTCCGGTGAATCTCATCTACATGATGTCTGAACAAAAAGATGATATCTATTTGCAAAGTATGTATAAAATGCAATTCCCTAAAGTGTTAGTACAGAAAAAGCTCCCCATTCAATTCAGTGCTATAACAGAGAATTACCCCATTATTTGCCACAAAACACTGAATATCACCAAAAACTTAATTGAAATGTGAACTTTTGAAAACATGTCCAGATAGATATACATGTTGTGCACACAATGATGATACTGAAAATATAAAAATGAGTTTGTATCAATGTGCAATTTGACCACTTAGATGACCAAACCACCTAGATCCAGGATCAGACCTCAGTGACTAGTAAAGAAGGTGCCATTCTCTATAAAGATACAACACTATAAAGACCAATGGCACCGTCTAAAAAAAAGTTGTGTTCCGGTATCCCGACCGACCCTCCGTTTTTGGGGCCGACCCTAATTTTTTTTAGACATTTTTATAATTCTTTGTTAATTTTAGGACATTTTTGGTGTTTTTACTACTAAAATTCACCTTTTAACCAAAAAAAAATATCTAAAAAAAAAAAAAAAATCCGACCTACCGACCCTCTTTTTTTGGGGCCATGTTACCGGAACTCAACTTTTTTTTTTTTAGGCCCTACCTGGAATGGACATGGCGGTCTGGATGCGGCGCCCCGTGCTCGGCATCTGGTGCGCCTGGTGCAGGTTACTGTTAAGGTTGCTGTGACTGCTGTGGAAATTCATCCTGAGTTTGTAAAAAGTCTCTTGAATTCCTAAAAAGTTGAAATATTCTGTAAGAATCCAGACACTACGTTTTACGTTGAAAAATAAAAACTTAAAATGTGTTTGAATTCCTACTAGTTTCGGTCCTTTCAGATAATTCAAACCTTTGTGATGAATTTCCCTCTATAAATCCGATAAACAATGCCAGATAGAGGTGATTTCACAAAGTAGTTATCAAGCTAATCTTCTTGCAATTCTTTCACAGCACAATATTATCACTCCTCGTTGTCTTTTTTTACTTGCTTTCTTTTCCAAATTGTATGTTTCTCTACGTTTTGATCACTGTCTAGTGTTTTCTCTCTCGTCTTTCACATGTTGACTATTTTTCCTACTAATTCGCATCAAGAAATTAACCTTGATAAATCATAGGAACCATGTGTCTTCATAACAAGTGCAGTTTCATGCTCTCATCCTGAGGGATATCATCATCTCATCATTACAAACGTAAATCCTTTGTGGATTTTAAACCGAAAACTCCTCAATATGCGTCCAGAGAACTGGAGTAACTAGCTCCTTGATCGCCCAGATCACACTCTGACCCTGGGTACTTTCCTTATGGCACACGTGTGACCCGTTGTGCGGAGGTGACGGGTGTCCCTCCTACTTTACAAATCTGCCGCGTAATCCCGCAGTATGTGAAAGCAGCCGACGTGACCCGCTACTCTGACGAGCAACTCAGTACAACTAAGAGCAACTCAGCAGTTTCCCTGATGGCACTGAGCGGAAATAAATGGTATCCTACACCGATTATTTCGAAGGCAGCAACAATGGTATCCTTCGCCTTTGAAACTGATTTTAACGGTTTCAGTATCCTCCGCGGACAGATGGATTTGGCGACAATGGTATCCTAAGGTGACGGTTCTGAAGCTGACAGGTGGGGTATCCAACACTGATTTGGGCGGTAACGGTATCCCCCGCCGCAGTGTTGAATTTGGCGATGACTGGATGCTGGGCTGACAGTGATGAAGGTATCCCGGTCTGTGAGGATCAGGAGGTTGTCTGCTGCAGCCCCTACGCCAGACTCCTGTCAGCGAGAAAAACAACTTGAATTATACATAACACTAACTGTATTTGTACATGGGGACACAAACACACACAGATTAACCCTTTAAGGGCCGCATACTGCTTTAATGAAATATGCCTGATATAGTTATAAAACCAATACAGTCAATATATGCCCTTCGCAGTGTAGCCACCGGTCCTTCATGAAAATAAAGTATCAGCACTACCGAAATAAAGTATAAAACCAGCTCAATAAAGTATAATCACGGTCCCTGAAAACTTATATTTCTATAAAATCTTACTTGTGCGTTCCTTTTTTGGCAACTTTTAAAAATTCAGTATTAGGGGAGGGGATGAACTGTGGATTGATTTTTGCGCATTAGCACGGAAAAAAATTGCTTTCCTTGAAAGATAACAATTGTATGCTTGCTTGTTCTGACATCCATGCTTGTACACCAAAAGAAAAACCATTTGCTCCAGAAAAACTTTTCTTGAAAACAAAGTATAAACAATAAGTACAAAATCCTGTAATTTAGCATCCTCAATTCCAGGTCCACTCACTGGGCTCGAGATTCGTAATTTAGGGCTGAATTCTTTACTTTTCTTGAAAATAAAGTATAAATAAAATATTTCATCTAAATAAAGTATAAATTTGGAAAAGTGCTGAAATAAAGAATTTCCTTTTTTTTAAGTATCAAGTGGCAACATTGCCTTCATTGTCATAGCGCATGAAATGCAGCCCTGGTGAGTAACTCACCAGGGCTGCATTTATACATTTTGACGACAAAATGTAGCACATAAAAGGTAGGCTGATTAAGGGAGGCACAAGTAGACGGAGTGAGGGGTGACACATATAGAGTGAGTCAGTGAATGAGTATTAGATAAATAATTCATCTTCATTCGTATATGTTATCTTTTACCCACACCACACTCCTGTCAGCGAGAAAAACAACCTGAATTATACATAACACTTACATCTATATTTGTACATGGGGACACAAACACAGACAGATCAGCCCTTTAAGGGCCGCATACTGCTTTAAAAATTAAGTATGCTCTTTCTTGTCATGATTATGATTCATGATGCATTACACTCTACCCTAGTGTGTAACTCACCGGGGCTGTATCCATGCATCATGACATAGCACATTAAAGGAAGGTTGATCAAGGGAGGGAGGGACAGGCAGACAGAGGGAGACGGATAGAGTGAGTCAGTGACAGAGACAGAGGGAGTGAGTCAGTGACAGACAGAGGCAGTGAGTCTGTGACAGAGACAGGGGGAGTGAGTCAGAGACAGAGACAGGGAGGGTGAGTCAGTAACAGAGACAGAGAGAGTGAGTCAGTGACAGAGACAGAGGGAGTGAGTCAGAGACACAGAGACAGGGGGAGTGAGGGAGTGAGTCAGAGACACAGAGACAGGGGGAGTGAGTCAGAGACACAGCGACTGGGGAAGTGAGTCAGAGACACAGAGACAGAGGGAGTGAGTCAGTGACACAGAGACAGGGGGAGTGAGTCAGAGACAGAAACGGAGGGAGTGAGTCAGCGACAGAGGGAGTGAGTCAGTGACACAGATGGAGTGAGTCAGTTACACAGAGACAGAGGGAGTGAGGCAGCGACACAGAGACAGAGGGAGTGAGTCATTGACACAGAGACAGAGGGAGTGAGTCAGTGACACAGAAGGAGTGAGTCAGTTACACAGAGACAGAGGGAGTGAGGCAGCGACAGAGACAGGGAGAGTGAGTCAGAGACACAGCGACTGGGGAAGTGAGTCAGTGACACAGAGACAGAGAAAGTGAGGCAGCGACACAGAGACAGAGGGAGTGAGTCAGTGACACAGAGACAGAGGGAGTGAGTCAGTGACAGAGACAGAGGGAGTGAGTCAGAGACAGAGACAGGGGGAGTGAGTCATTGACAGAGACATAGGGAGTGAGTCAGCGACACAGAGACAGAGGGAGTGAGTCAGTGACAGAGACAGAGGGAGTGAGTCAGCGACAGAGACAGGGAGAGTTGACAAAGACACAGAGATAGGGAGTGAGTCAGAGAGACAGATAAAGGCAGTGAGTCAGTGACACAGAGACAGAGGAGGTGACAGACTGTAGACGGAGGTATAAGGCAAAATAGACAAATTGAATGAGTCAGTGACACACTGACAGAGCGAGTGACAGGAAGATGGATTGCGTTAGCGACACTCAGACGGAGAAAGTGACATGTGGATGGAGTGAGTCGGCGACACATAGACAAAGAGAGTGACATACAGGTGATTGGAGTGAATGACCTGACCGTGTGAACATGAGCCGATCCTCGGCTACATGATGAGAGCACTGTGGCACTACTCGGGTTATATTTAGGGTCTACGCTCACCTACAGACAGCTGAGCACTCAAAACCCACCCGGCCCAACAAATTTAGCTCTACTTCTCATTAATTATCACATATTACTTTTATATCAAACATCTCCACCCCCATTTATACCTAATAACCCCCACAAATAATAGTAAGTTAATTCCTTAATTAAAACCTTTTCACTGATTGCTAACAATAGGTATAATTAACACAAATACCTGAGGTAGCTGGAGAAGCATGCGGCACCTATTAAGACTTTCTGGATCATTCACTGCTTTGTCGCACGACGGCTGCTCAATATAGTTACCGTAAAACCTCGCATATAGGCCACGCCTAGTACGCCAGATTGTCAGTGCCGCTTATAGGATCACGACAAAGTCAGGGGCGGCTTATACGCGAGTTTTTAGATGCGTACTACAGCCCCACAGTCGCCATAATCAGACCTCCTGGGAGGCTTATAGGATATTTCTAAAATCTAGGTGCAGCTAATATGAAGTTAGGCTTATCGTGAGGTTTTACGGTACTTTAAGGACAGCAAAATGCCTCAAGGCTTCGTGTCAATTTAACGTCACAATGTAACAATACAGGATAATACAGTGCCAACGAGTAATCCACCGGTGCTTCATTAGTGCATCATGACGACCATCCAGGAGTGCATCAATGAACCCTGCATGATGCATGAATGCAGCACTGACTGGTGAGGAAAAGGTGCTCTATTAATGCCCACATAAGAGTGTTTAAATCGCTATCCTGTCCTTAGAGGGTTACAAAGATGATGTCCCAGAAGTGTGTCTGAATATAGACCTGCCTCCTCCCTTTCCGGTTGCCATGGTAACGGCGGGTAAAGTGCTGCCTAGTAGCGGACAGTGTGTGAAGGTAAATGTCAACCCGCAGGTGGGCGGGTGTAGGAGGTCTCTAGCCGAAACCCTTTAACGACAACCTACCGTAAAACTTCACGTATACCGTAAAACCTCACGTATAAGCCGCGGCTAGTATGCGAATCAGACTTATACGCAAGGTTTTACGGTAAGCCTGACTCGCATACTAGCCACACATGCAACTTTGACAAATCCTTTGTCCTGATCCTATGAGCCTCACTGACCATCTGACTTGTGTCTAGCCATGGGCTATACGCGAGGTTTTACAGCAGTGCTTCAATACAGAATGCTCTTGGTCATTAAGATTCATGAATGCAGCCCTAGCGAGTAACTCGCCAGGGCTGCATTCACGCATCATGCCGACACTACAGGGTTGATACACTCCGTGTTGGCATGATGCTTGAACGATCATGGGTACTCAGGATTATAGCAATATGCCGCCCTTAAAGGGTTAACGCGAACACAATGGTTTACCCTTAAATATCGGCACAATGTCGCAACGCTCTCTTGTCATGATGCACCAATGCACCACTAGCGAGTAACTCGCTTTCACATTATACCGACCCTCAGGAGTGTATCAATGGTACCATGCATGGCCGGCATGATGCGTGAATGAAGCAGTTCCCGCGACAAAAGGGAGAATTTGCTGCCCTCTGCTGTCGTTAGAGGGTTATGGTACAAGTAGTCGGCAGTAGGGAGGGGGAGGTGCTGGTCAGTGTCTTGGCCTTTTCAGTCCACTCTGGTCGTGGCGGCATGAATTAACTCATATAAAGTGTCTCTTGGCCAGATTACCGGCCAATAGACTAACACTACTAACAGGGATGTAAGTAGTATGTCGACAGAATACGTGAACGGGTACTCAATTAATACCATTTTGAAGGTGTACTACTAGGTATACTGAAAGCGGGTATGACTTTGAAATCCCTTTTATTTAGGAGTAAATAATGCTAGGAAAACCCTGACCACTTCAAGTCGGTACGGAAGCAAATAATTATATGCATTGAGGAGGGAGGGAAGAAGCGAGGGGCAGACAGAACGACAGCTAGACAGACCGACCGACAGGCAGACAGACCGACCGACAGGCAGACAGACCGACCGACAGGCAGACAGACCGACAGGCAGACAGACCGACAGACAGGCAGACAGACCGACAGACAGGCAGACAGACCGACAGACAGGCAGACAGACCGACAGACAGGCAGACAGACCGACACACAGGCAGACAGACCGACACACAGGCAGACAGACCGACAGACAGGCAGACAGACCGACAGACAGGCAGACAGACCGACAGACAGGCAGACAGACCGACACACAGGCAGACAGACCGACACACAGGCAGACAGACCGACAGACAGGCAGACAGGCAGACAGACAGGCAGACAGACCGACAGACAGGCAGACAGACCGACAGGCAGACAGACCGACCGACAGGCAGACAGACCGACAGACAGGCAGACACACAGGCATGAGGGTAGGGGTGTCTTAAACGTTTGGCGACTCAGCTATTAAAGCAAGCATTAATGGTAAAGTTTGGTCCAATAAAATATATTTATAAAAAGAAAACATTTTAATGGAATAATTAAGAACGGACGGACTGAGTTGTGGGGGAGTGATGTCATATGAATGCATTGTTACAGAGAAGAATGGGGTCAGCTCTTATCTCATTCCTGGCTGTGTGCCCGACAATGTTCACATACTTGCCTATCAACCCTTTAAGGACGGCATGTTGCCTTAAAGAAAATGTTGTCATGGTGATGCACCAATACAACTTACAAGTTACTCACTGGGACTACATTGGCAAGGGTGAATCTTTTGGAGTATTTTAAAACATTTTTTAGGGATATTTTGATCCGCTGCAATGCTTTTCGGTACTTTGGGCGTTTGGTGGACACCCCTCCTTTCCAAATTCCTGAACCCCTGATTGGTAAATCATGCCGACCCTTCGGGCATGTGTATCAACCATGTAGGGGTGGACATATCAAATGTATGACTGTAGCACTGGCGAGTTACTCGCCTGGGCTGCATTCAAGCATCATGACGATAATGGGTGTAGCCATCCTTGAAGGGTTAAAAATGACCCATTAAAGTAGAGACAACTTAATTTGTAAATTCCTGAAACAGCTCCTCTATTCATGTACCTTGCTCTCATTCAGAAATAAAAACATGTCCTGATGAAGATCCGCAAGGATCGAAACGTTAGATACATTACAAAGCAACTCTAAGACTCACTCACCTTTATTCATGGGCATTTACACAACCCGGAGAGGGTTTTGGTAATATTGATTGACCGATTTAATTATTTGTAAATTGCTTGGTCCCTACCCGGTACCATGAAAACGTGGCTAGTACACAAGTCAGATCACCAGTGCGGCTTATAGGATCGTCCCACGGTCGGCGTGAGGCTTATACGTGAGGCCTGTAGGATATCTCCAAACTCCAGGTGCGGCTAATACCTGATTAGGCTTATACGTGAGGTTTTACTGTATACGTGTATATACATGTACCGTATTCGACGTACCGTATTCGACGTAATAAGCGCCCTGGGCGCTTATAAAATTATTTTTATGACGTTTTTTGTACTTAAGAGTTTAATTGTCACCAAAATCGTGAAAGTTGACACCTTATTCTAGTCTAAAAATGCCCCAAAAAGGGGGGGGATCTTATTAGGGGGAGGGCGCTTATTACGTCAAATACGGTAATAAGCACACAACCCCTAATAAGCGCACACACCCCGTTTTTGGCTGATTCTTGTACTAGAAATAACCAAAAATATCTCAATTTTTTACCCCAATTACTCTTATTAGGGGTTGTGCGCTTATTACGTCAAATACGGTAATAAGCGCACAACCCCTAATAAGCGCACACACCCCGTTTTTGGCTGATTCTTGTACTAGAAATAACCAAAAATATCTCAATTTTTTACCCCAATTACTCTTAACTACTAAAAGGTATCCATTATAATTTTTTAAGCGCACTGTGCACTTATTATGTCAAATACGGTATACATATACATGTATACGGTATAAAGCGTAGGACCCCTATATATACAGACCTACAGGCTCAGTATAAAATGGTACCAGTCCATGTCACACATTTGGCAAACTGTGCCTAGATCTATATTAGCACATACCGGATCTGGAGCAGTGTCAGTGTGCCAAACTAGTAGAGTCACGAGGTTCAGTTCAGACTTCAGGCTACAGGCTGTTAATTTGGGGCTGTGCATGTATATAGGCCTACAAATGAGTAATTTGAAATTACTGTAAAACATGCCTACCGTAAAACCTCGCGTATAAACCGTGGCTAGTACGCAAGTCAGATTGGTGGTGCGGCTTATAGAATCGCGGTTTATATGCGAGTTGGGCAAAGATATATTGACCTCCCCCCCCCCATGGCTACCAGATACCCCTAAATTTTACATGGCGGCATGTGCTATTTCAAATAGTATTTTGTGACATGGGACAGGAGAATGATGGGACATTTCTTAATTGATATGGCGACATGGGTACTTAGGGAGTGTTCATTTATTAATTACAGGGGGGGGGGGTGGTGGTGAGATTTCGCGCGGAGGGGCAAACATATTTTACGCCCCCCCCCCCCCTCGAGAGCGCGAGGAGCGCTTTGCACCCTCCCCTCGCCGAAGGGGGTGAAAAGTTTTCGCCTGGGCATTTTTGCTAAAAGGGGGCTAAATTTTTTATGCCCCCCCCCCTCAGCAGGGGTCAGAATTTTTTACGCCCCCCTCCCCCTCAGGAGGGGTCAGAATTTTTTACGCCCCCTGTAACTAATAAACGAAAATTCCCTTACCTAGTAATCTTACATGGTATTTCTTACCATCGATAAGCCTATGCCATGGCGACATTCATAAGGCCAATGAAAATAAAATTTCAGGTTACATGGTCTCAAAAATCTAGGTAGGGTAGGTCAGATTTTTTGTTTGTTTGTTTGTTAGGGCCTAATCTTCGGCCTGAAAAGCACCTAAATTGGGGTGAATGGCATTGACTTATGCACTATCAAATTGATTCTGAAATAGCCCCAAAATTACTTTAATAGAATATTTTTTAAAAAAATCAAAATTGGATAAAAATGTCTAGGGTCGGCCCTGTTTTGCTAGGTAGAGTCGTGTAACCTGAAACATACCTCTTTTTTTAAAAGTTGGCCTGAGCAGAGACATACAAATTGTCAATAGGCCTAGGGCTAGGTACATATCTATGGCCAGGGCATTTCTTTAGGTGGATCGCTACCTCTTGAATATAGAACCACTGCGCAGGTATCTGCGCATATAGCTTAATGTCTCAGAATGAGCTGATATTAAATCACCATTTTATACCCTGAATCTTGCCATTTTACCCAATATTCTAGGCATTGAATAAAGGATTTAGACCATTTTTGCACTATTTTTTAACTTCAAAGGCCGAAAAACCTAAAAATGTGCCCGGGACCTCCTATCAAAAGCACTTTCATATGTTAGCAAATGATCTAAACTATTTTCTGAGAGAGTTTAAAATATTTCTGTTAACTTTGAATACTATTCTTAGCTCATAAGGCTACAAAATAATGAAAATTTATTCCTATTCTTTCCGGAAACATCATATTTTTACCCACTATGCCATTGCATACAACTGTAAAATTATTTTTGCAGTAAAGTGAAACATGTAGGCGTTTCATATGTAAAGTTTTACATTTCTGTGCACAATGGTTGACATGAAAAAAAAATCATGGAAGTTTTCATATTTTTTTCTACTTTTTTTTGTGAAAAATGTAAATACTTTAATTTTTCAAAATTCTGTACCTAAAAAAGTAGCTCGGGACCCCCCATCTTTCTTTTCATTTTCCGATTCTATATGATTTAGACTGCATGTAGAAAAAAAATAGGGAAATTCTGTTAACTTTGATCAAAGGGTAGCGACCCACCTTAAAGTCGTCAGGGGACATGGCAGCCCCCCCCCCCCCCCCACACCTCCATCAAGGGTCCACCTATTAAAATAGAGACTCCCTCATCTCCGTACTGAAGGCCTACTTGGGGATTCTAGGCAGCTGCTATAGGGTAGGCCTACTCATAATAAAGTGACATCATCACATGTGACATGACTCATGTCATCATCTCTCATCATCTATCATATCTATAATATTCTCAGGAGCAATCAACAGGATGATTAAACCATCCATGTCTGGTATGTCTGGTTTAAATCGACAAGACGACATCGCTTTTTTCAACTCCACTACATTCTACACGTCACTGTCTACACTCAGTAACACTGCCTACACTGCAGTGCACAGTCACAGGGTAGGCCTACACTACCTACAGCTGAGCAATTCATTCATTCAGAATGGAACTTGGGCCCGGGGGGGGGGGGGGGGGCACTTCCTCAGCATTACTGACTATGTGTGAACACGATTCCAAGGGAAAGGGAATCTTTTTGGGGTCCTAGGCACGGACCCGCGCGGGCCCTTGATAAGGGGTGTTTTTTAGGAAATTTTGGAGGGAAAGGGGTACATTTTTAGACCACTATAGAGATTGTAACGGATAGTCACCCCCCCCCCTTTTCCCCATCATATTGAGTGATCACCCATAATTTAGTATATCTTCTGTGTGGCCCTGGGTATATTTTTCATTATCATCCATAATTTAATAGTGCATAATTATTTGCTCAATTTTCCGTAAAAAGGGTACAATTTTTGCTGCTTTTTTCCCGTGATAAGGGTACATAATTCGGGGTCATGTTCACACATGGTGACTATAGAAAAGATAGGGAGTGGCCCCTCCCCGGGAACTTGGGAGCCCCCCCCCCCCCCTACCCGCAACCCTCCCCCACCAACCTTCACCTTGTTGTGAAGAAATGAGCATTCCCTTTAGACTTTGACTTAGTGAAGTTAGTCTATTATAGGCCTCATCCCCGGGCCTGAACTTGTTACACACAGAAACAGACACACAGACAGACTATCACGACGTTGGCCTGCGGACACTGACCTGTCAAATTCAACTTGTGGGGACAGAGTCACAGACACAGTGCCAGGGCAGTGGGACGTCTGAAATCTAAACAAACATCAGTGTCATCACCTTCCAAACCGAACCCCCGCCCACATAGCACCAACCCAACTTCAAGCACTCCCCTACGTCGACGCCCGTGGTCAGTTTGTTATTTTGGCGGTGTAAACCTACCTCTAGATGTCCGTAAATCCACTCATTCATTCATTTAGCCATCCCCTCCGAGGCTTTCCTGCTCTCCGGCCGCCATTTTGAATGTTATGCCCAGCCTCCCTACGGTCTGTTTAGGGTGAGTAGAGACGGCGTCTTATGACAACCGCGGTCCGTCACTGCAGAAGGCGAGGCGGCAGCTTTTAATACGGAAAGACTTGGTTCGCGCGCCAACTAATGGAACACTATTTGTAGTTCATCTAATCTGAACTCGTCGCTGCGGGCCGTGATCTGGTAAGACATAGTAATATTATTTACAAAGAAACCCCAATGCAACAATACAAAACCATTTTAGATTATACCGTAAACTGGGGTGACTTTGGCTTCCCGGGGTGACTTTGGCTCACTCTGAAAAAAGTGTTGTTTTGATATCTAGACATGTTCCAGATGCCCCCCAACTGAAGGAAACTGCATCAAATGACTTTGTTTGTGGCTAATTGAATATATTGTAATTATTTTATTCTTTCAAATTCAATATTTCACTAAAAAATATTTGAGGAAAAAATTATTATTTTTTTACCAAAATTATGAAAATAGGGCAACTTTCATGTGGGCATCTGAGGCTATCACATATGAGGAAAATATATCCCCCCAAAATTAAATATAATTACAATGGTACTTTGGATCCATTGAAAATTAGATTAAAAAAATATATTATCATTGTGAAAATGCACTTTGATGATTTTTTTTGGGTTTTCCTGTGGAAAATGGGGTGACTTTGGCTCTTACGGGGTGACTTTGGCTCAAACATAAAAATGTGCTGCGACAAGCCCTGGAGAATTCAATTACACTTCAATAAGGAAGATTATTATTTTAAATGTATATTTATATCAATCCTTTGTCATAGTGAGTGTTTTCTACATTTTGACAATGTAGGCATATAAAATTCATGGCAAAGAAAACGTGTGCCATCCAAAAAAAGTCAAAAAGTCAAAAATGAGCCAAAGACACCCCGCCTTTTTGAGACAATATTTTCAAAAGTTGGCATTTTTTCACCCAAGTGTTTTTATAGTGTAATCATGTAGCAAATAATCAAGTTCTCTTTTGAAATTAGCATATATATTTATGTCAAGATTTTTATCCCATGTGGCTTCAATCCATAATATCCCTCATAAGCACATAGTTGGCCTTTGCCCCCGTGCAAAGATATTTTGAGCCAAAGTCACCCTAAAGCCGGGGTGACTTTGGGTCACATCAAAATTGGAAATTTAAAAACCTTCCAATGGATATTTTTTTGTTTTATATTTTTGAGCCCAGTGAATTAACGTATATGCATAATATAACAACCATAAATGTTATAAATCCTGGCATTTCACAAACTTATAGAATGAAATATAGCAAAAGTGAGCCAAAGTCACCCCAGTTTACGGTACTATGAATATCCATCTGGTGTTAAGGATCTTTACAACCGAGTTGTATACTATCACAATTTTTGACCTACCAAAATACATTTTAAAATTGTGTGTGAACAGAATAGCCTTGACATGGATTTGAACCCATGATGCATGGATTATAGGTCAGAGTCCTAACCACTCCCCCAATCTGAACAGATGACCTAAGGACCCACAATAGAGGCCTATACTTGAAAGGTTTATGACCCCTAAAACACCAAATGTCAGTCATGAGAGGAACCAGCTTCAGCTAATCAGCAGGCTTCTATAGTTAGCAGAGGAAAGAGCACTGGTACCAGACAAGATGGCGCTGTACAGTGATCATCTAGCTAATGCGGAATACATGCATTTACGTTAGCCAATATGACATTGATAACACACTTGATATAAGTCCCCTAAATCAATAATCCTGAAAGTCCATACATCCATGAAACCTTCATACTGATCTTATTTCATGTTTGTGCATGTACATGGGTACACACATTTCTGAGTGTGTCGATCTTTATTTTTCAAAACGTTGTCCCCCGATTTTTAAGATGCCTGTGTCGCCCATGTCGAAGTTTAACAGGCCTGTGTCAAACTTTGAAAGCCTAAAAAAGGCCTGGGTTGCCATTTTGATTATAATACAGTTTTTTAACCATGTCCGTCGATTTTAAAAGGGCCATGTCGCCGTATCCACCGCCATGTTGCCCACGTAGAACTTTACACATGTAGGACATGTCGAGGCAGATGTTTGGATGACTCTGAGATGGTAGGATAGGCCTATCTAATCGATGTAGAACTCTCCCGGGGGGGTACTTGAATTCTTTCTGATATGGGTGTGCAGCTGGACCAATGACAACCCTTACCCTTGCTAGGGAGCTTTCGCTTCAAAAACCTACCCTTGCTAGGACACTTTTGGTCGAAAAGTCCTAGTTTTGAAGAGGAAAAAGACAAAATGTACGATGGATGAGTAATTTCACCGAGAAATTTTACCCATGTCTACAAAATGTTAGCGAAAAAATGGGCAAAAATGGGACATTTTGGTGAAAAACGGGTCATTTTGGTGAAAAAGTGACCCTTGCTAGGGCGATTTTGTCAAAAGTATACCCTTGCTAGGGACATTTTTCTCTGAAACAGGACCCTTGCTAGGGGGATTAAATGCTGAAAAACTACCCTTGCAAGCCGCACACCTGTGTATACAAAATATACTAAGTGCCCCCCCCCCCCGGGAGAACTCTACTTGAACTTAGATATCTCTCTCGTTGTCTAAATATGAAAAGATAACATCTGACCTAACGAATCATGTGATGGAATTTTAAAAGATAAATTGGGAGGTATAACAATCACTGATAGGAGTCGATTCATTTTAGTCTCTGCATGGGCTCCCAAGAGCGGGGTGCAGAGGGGTCCCCCCTTAAGGTTGGAGAGTCGCCGAAATTAAGGGGTGCAGGTCAAAAAGTCGCTTTTTGGACCTTTTGATCTATTGTAAACTTCACCAAAAAGTCGCCAGGTCGCTTATATTATTGCCTGGAAAGTCGCCTCCAAACAGCCGAGGTCGCCAGGTCGCCTTTGACCCATCTGCAGCCACAAGAGTCTATCTCACAGTTAGCTGGGACACTACATCGGGCAAAAGCCAACAGGAGGAATTGACAAAGTTGAGGGACATCTCTTTAAAACTATTACTTCAACTATTGTACCAAGGGCGAAACTACAAAACGTACCTACAGGAACTTCAGCTTAATGTAGTACGGGCCCAGGAGGCGGGGTTGTTAAATCTACAGGGGTGGATGGATACATTTTACATCGCGACACGCCCATTTCTTACGATTGACATGCAACATGGATATAAGTGACATGAGGAAAAACAAGTGACATGACATTTCTTAAATTCGACATGGGACATGACAGGCTGTTAAATGCGACATGGGACATTGGGATTTAAGTGACAGGTAACATGGCCATTTCTAAATAAGGCATGAACATTTGCCCCATTCTAGCTCATCCTGCGACACAGGGTAAAATACACACATCGCCAGTAGGAGTCGCCGCTACATAAAGGCGCATATCTCGGTACCCCTCCAGCGGCAGTCGGAGTAGAGCCGGGACAGGTACTCAGCCCTATATATAGGGGCGCTGGGGCTTTAAAGTGGGAGGGACAATTTCCTGCGGCCATCTTAATTCATATCTAATCAGGAACAATTCCCACACTGTGATATCTCCACAGCCCTTCCCAGAATGCTGGTTGTGTTGGAGGGTAGATTCACCACTTTCCCGGCTCACAGCTGTGTGGGCCTGCTCCTCGGTCTATAGGACTGCGGCCTAGTACAGGTTATTTGACTGAACCACATACTGTATAGGCCCATATACTGTAGGAGTTGGGACCTCGACCATCCACAGTAGAAATCAGAGCCTTCTTCAGTGGCATCCAAGGCCTTCTGCAGCGGCATCCAGGGCCTCTGTAGCGGCATCCAGGGCCTTCTGCAGCGGCATCCAGGGCCTTCTGCAGCGGCATCCAGGGCCTTCTGTGGCTGCATCCAGGGTCTTCTGCAGCTGCATCCAGGGCCTTCTGTGGCTGCATCCAGGGCCTTCTGCAGCAGCATCCAGGGCCTTCTGCAGCTGCATCCAGGGCCTTCTGCAGCTGCATCCAGGGCCTTCTGCAGCAGCATCCAGGGCCTTCTGCAGCGGCATCCAGGGCCTTCTGCAGCGGCATCCAGGGCCTTCTGCACCTGCATCCAGGGCCTTCTGTGGCTGCATCCAGGGCCTTCTGCACCTGCATCCAGGGCCTTCTGCAGCTGCATCCAGGGCCCAGGATCCAGGGTCTTCTGCAGCTGCATCCAGGGCCTTCTGTAGCGGCATCCAGGGCCTTCTATGAGAGCATCCAGGGCCTTCTGAGGCAGCATCCAGGGCCTTCTGTGGCGGCATCCAGGGCCTTCTGCAGCTGCATCCAGGGCCTTCTGCAGCTGCATCCAGGGCCTTCTGCAGCTGCATCCAGGGCCTTCTGCGGCTGCATCCAGGGCCTTCTGCGGCTGCATCCAGGGCCTTCTGCAGCTGCATCCAGGGCCTTCTGCAGCTGCATCCAGGGCCTTCTGTAGCGGCATCCAGGGCCTTCTGCAGCTGCATCCAGGGCCTTCTGCAGCTGCATCCAGGGCCTTCTGCAGCTGCATCCAGGGCCTTCTGCAGCTGCATCCAGGGCCTTCTGCGGCTGCATCCAGGGTCTTCTGTAGCGGCATCCAGGGCCTTCTAAAAGAGCATCCAGGGCCTTCTGCAGAAGCATCCAGGGATATCTGCAGTGGCATCCAGGGCCATCTGCAGTTGTATCCAGTGCCTTCTGCAGTTGCATCCAGGGCCTTCTGTAGCGGCATCCAGGGCCTTCTGAGGCGGCACTCAGAGCCTTCCCGGCGGCACCCAGTTTCCTTCCTTCAAGTATAGAACTTTATCTAGTGTAAGAACAGGCAGCATCCAGGGCCTTCTGCAGCGGCATCCAGGGCCTTCTAAGGCATCATCCATAATCCCTCTCCTGTTTTGGTTGACGTTTGCAAAAGCATGAGTGTTAGGCTCAGTGCTGCAATCAGAGCCCCTAATACCAGCATCTAGGGCCTGAGTCTCCTGCCTTCAGGTATGGAGCGTTATCACGTGTAAGGACAGCCACATAGCACTGTCAATGCAACTAAACATTGTCCTATACTATAGCATCTAACCCAACTCAGTAGCAGCAGGTGGATTACAGTTGTCACCACTGGCCCATGCACAGAGGTGGCCTTAGAAGTCAACTATGGGATCCTTTATATTGAGAAAATGGATGGATCTCCCAAGGTATTCTTCTACATTATAGCATGACTTAGCAAAAGCATGTCAATATTTCTCCAAATCCCTCTGCTCACGATCTAGGAACAATGGCAGAAGACGTGTCTTAAAGTGGCGTAATTACCGAGCGTATCCCACTCACAATTCTAGTACTGTTCTAGTCTACTATGTGGTTAAGTGTGAGTGGTGAGAATGTCCCTTTAATGCTGCTCAGCATTTAACTACCTCACTATGGAGTTCTATATTTGCACGTGTGATGATAGATACTTTACGTTAAAACTTTGGACTAACGTTCCCATCATCGTGCATAAACTTGTAACATTGACAGTATTTTTCTTGTGATTGCCCGTCACTCCATCTAAGTGAACCATCACAAGACTATGGAGCTCTGCCCGTCGGGTCAAGAATGTGGGCAGCCAATCGTGAAGGAAACTTAGCCTAAAGGTATGTTCAATTAAATTGTATCGCACCTAATTTTGAGACCATGTAGAATATGGTACATAACCTCTTCGGCTGCGCCTCAGAGGTTACACAGCCAAAAATAATTATCTTCTAATATTTTCTTAAAAACAAGTGACTTGTCCGCCAGTCGAGTTGAATAATCTTATTTTCTTGAAATGAGATAATTATTTTTGGCTGTGTATAGCACATTCTACAGCTCCGCGGAAGTTTTCCATCACAAAATCTAAAACCGTTTTAATGTACATTGTATCTACAATATACAATTCATATCATGTCATCATCTTATGCCAGGGTGTCAACCTAATGTAGTTTCCAAATGTAGATAAGGCTAATCAGTCAGGCCTACACAATTGCCCTGTATATCATACAAAAGCGCAGTCAGGTAGGTTTTGTAGGATACCGTATTCGGCCTAATAAGAGCACACACCCGTTCTTAGACTAGGCCAAAAAAAAAAGAGGTTTGTTTCAGGTAACCCGACCAACCCTATCAAAACAGGGCCGACCCTACGTATTTTTTATGCAATTTTGAAGAAATTTTCATATATTCAGCCTTTTTTGGTCAATTTTAGGGTCTTCGGACCAGCCGGCTAGTACTTTCATGTTAAAAAAAAAAGTTTAAAAAAAAAATCCGACCTACCGACCCTACATTTTCTGCCCATGTTACCTGAAACAAACCTTTTTTTTTTGCCCTATAAAACACAAAAGATCCGTCATATATTGAGACAAAAATAAACCCTTAACCACTAGAAACGTGATTGAGATAATATGATATGTGCACTGTGTGCTTACTACATCAAATAGTACTGCAACAGCAATAAAATTGGGGTAAAATGGGTGGGAGATATGTGCTTATTAGAAAACAATTTTGTTTTTGTTTCTATTCAAGTTTAAAATAGGTTATTAAGCGCACTGTGCGCCTATTACATCAAATATGGTAAGGGCTATCACTTAAGCCCCTATCTTACAAAAATATCTAAGGAATCTCCCTGAGGCTATGACTTATCTATTGTGAATGAAAAAAAGAAATTTAACGTTTGAAAATGTTAATGTATAACATTATTTGATGTTGTATGTAAAACATTATTTGACGTTTTTAAATGGTTGGCTATATGAACGTTTGTATTTACAACGTTATAACGTTATTTAATGTTTCTAGTGGGTTCAAATGGTATGTGAGAGGGTATGGGGGGGGCATGCCCCCCCCCCCCCAATTCTAGACATGGGGGGCAGAGTATTTTTTGGCCCCCCCCAAACTTTGGAAATGCTAATGAATTATATTCACTCCTCTATAGCTACATAAGGAAATATCCACAAATTGACCGTAAAATGCACAGAATCATGTCAAATTTTCCAAAATTCTCCTTGGGGGCCATGCCCCCAGACCCCCAATAAATTTCTCAGTGTGTCACTTTCAACGCGAGGAATCGCGCATCCTTCTGAACTTCATTTGGTTTAGTCGTGGTACCCCCAAAGTCCAGTTGCTTCTGACACCTCTGTCTAAGGGCTAGATCTAAAGTTCAAATATTAGCTACGTCTAGCCCCTTAGCTCAATCTGTAAGTAGTATAGTATGTATCGGAACGGGACTATAGTTAACTACTGTTTATTACTCAATCGACCTGCAGCCAATCAGAAGCCTCCATTTGACCGGAAGTGACGTCACATGCCCATATAAGGGCATACCGGAAGTGACGTCACGTGACCTTGACCTAGTTAGAGGTCAAGGTCATGACGCAGCCAATCAGAGGCTTCCATTTGACCGGAAGTGACGTCACACGTCCATATAAGGGCATACCGGAAGTGACGTCATGTGACCTTCACATGTCCATATAAGGGCATACCGGAAGTGACGTCACGTGACCTTGACTTAGTTAGAGGCTTCTGATTGGCTGGTACACCGGAAGTGACCCATTATGCAAATGAGGGGACTACTTCCGGTCAAATGGAGACCCCTGATTGGTTGGGTCATGAAGAAATGTGTCTCTTAATTTTTTTTGTTTAGGAAGTGATCGACTTTAGGATCACGTGACCGGAAGTGACCTGATGAGTCACGTGACTAGAAGTGACGACGACACATGCTTTAATTAGGCGATCAGCAGCGACTGGAGGAAGTGTCACTTTAAGAGGACACGCTAGTTAATTGTTATAATTTTTTTTACTTACTAATAAAAGAAGACGTATGAAAATAAAACACAACAATAATTTTATTTATTTTTTTATTTTCTTTTTTTCAATTCTAATAAACACGCTATTTTTGAAAAGATGCGCTCAATCAATCAATAACACACTTTTTTTTCATATTTTTAAAGGACTTGTTGTCACACCGTTAGAATGCACGCGACGCTTATAATACAAGTAGGGCACGTCATCTTTCTCTATGGTGTAAGTGTCCATTTTTGGTTCGTACCACTTTGAAATTTCTATTTACCGCAAGGAGAGTTTTTCGCTTGCGAAAACATCTAAGATGACGACTGGTTCTTTAGGGTTTTGTTACTTCTGTACACTTTTTGCACGCCATCTCTTTTTTTGGGATTTTCTTTCACTGGTGCTGCTGACTCGATCGTAGCAAATGTAAGTCTTAGGGTTGAGACTTAGGATCCCGTCACCTTCCCACGCCGTTTACATAAGCCCCGAAGTTCTCAGATCGTGAAGGTAACGTCTCTCACAACATCCGCCGGGCGGCGGACACCATTTTCGCACTTTTTTCCGTTTTATCTTAATGAAAAGCTCTAAGTGATCGTCACACACCGATGTCGGAATCTGCTTTCGTTTCTTTCTGAAGTATGTCTCTCTCAGGCGAGGTTTGACTACACAGAGGCAAATATCAGAGGCACCCAATAGCGCTAATTCTACTCTCAGACAAGGGTCAGGCACTGCTGGACTATAATAGATGGGTCAAGGGCTATTCTAGTGAGGGTCAGGCTACGCCTGACATTCAATAACAAGCTGGACTTTGGCAAACTTGCTTGAAAGTCTGACCATGCGGGATCCTCATGCCATAGTCTGGCAATGCTGAACTCTTGGGAGAGTATGCTGGACTCTTGCTGACCAGACTTTCAAGCAAATTTGCCAAAGTCCAGCTTGTTATTGAATGTCCGGCGTAGCCTGACCCTCAGTAGAATAGTCCTTGACCCATCTATTATAGTCCAGCAGCGCCTGACCCTTGTATGAGAGTAGTATTGGCGACATTGGCCGACTCTGATATTTACCCGTGTGTACGGTGGGAGGAGGGGGTTCACAGCCACAGCTTGCGCTTATAGAGCGCTACTAGCGGAGGTCTGGATGAGGAGACTACGGCGTTTGTCTTAAAAAAAAATAGCCATGGCACATGTCGATGTCGCTTAATTATGCTCATATCTCATGGCGATTTTAAGAATTGCTCATGTCACCTGTCACTATGTTTTTCAAGCTTCATGTCAAATGTCACTAGGTCTCATGTCGAATGTCGATGCTAAGAAACAGACATGACGTCATCTCGAATTTAGCGGTCTACACTACCGCTGCTGCTGCTGCTGCTGCTTGTGCAGCTCGTGCAGCTGTTGCAGCTGCTGACAGCTGCAGCTGCTGTAGTTGCTGACGCTGTCACGGATGCTGTTGACAGATGCTGCTGCTTGTGCTGCGCGTGCAGCCGCTGCTGCGGCTGCTGACGTTGTCACGGATTCCGCTGACAGATGCTACTGCTTGGGCTGCTTGCGCTGCTCGTGCAGCTGCTGCAGCTGCTGACGATGTCACGGATACTGTTGACAGATGTGGCTGCTTGTGCTGCTTGTGCAGCTGCTGCTGCTGCTGACGATGTCACGGATGCTGCTGACAGATGCTGCTGCTTGTGCTGCACGAGACTGAGTAGCCGCTATTACTAATGCTACTAATACTAGTATGAGAAAATACATTTAGTCAGTTGATTAAATCAAGGAGGTTTTCTGACTTCAGTGGATCGTTTAGCCATCGGCCACGGGCAAAACTTGAAACCATTTTATACATGGGACAATTGGCAGAGTCGAAACGTGTTGGTACGATGGGGTCGATCATGTTCATCATCAGTTCAGGCAAAGGAAGTGTGTCGACAGCATGCGAAAACTTCATGTCTGAATGTTTCAACACAAGACTTTTTATCACACTCACACAGCTGCTTTGAAGAGTGAATCCTTGACCAAACTTGTGCTTTTCCAACACAGCTTTGGCCTCTTTCTGTGCAGTAAGGGATCTCTCTTTCGGGTTCATCTCAGTGCTGTCTAGCATGTCCTCAAAGTCTTTAACATAATGTTCCAACGGGCTACAAATGATGGACTCCAGATCATCGTCCGCATATGTCGTCTCCTCGCACCATATTGTGTCTTCGCCTGTTTCGAATTCCGTCATTTTCTTGACAATCTCCTCCTGAGTGCCTTGCATATATCGAAGCTCCTTCAAGGAGTTGATAACTTGTATGGCGAAGACTGACAAACTTGAAGGAATTTCACCACAGTCAGGCCAAGTATACGGAGCTAAGAAAAATAGCTCTAACAAAATCTTCTCCCTCTGTCCAAATGAAACTACTGTTCCGATGAAGTTGAAGCATGCTTCTATCCATTGCTCCTTGGTGACGTCCTTCCAATGTTTCTTTACCTCACATGCATCATAGGGCACTGTTTCTCTTCTTGATTCAAGTGGGAGTTGCTTTTTCTTTCTTGGACTCATTTCGAGAGGGTTTCGATGCTCTGTAGCGTCAACACTTTCATAAATAAAGAAAATAGCAGAACTAATCATCGTAATGTGCTGAGCGAGCGTAGAGTGGATGATGCTACGAAGATGAAGGGCGGGTGGAGAAAGTGTGACTGGTGAGAGCAGCGTTTCACTCCTTATGTACTCTGTCCTAGATAAGCCTCTTAAACGGCTGAAAAGACTCTCTCAGTACAGAGCTTCTACCGCAGGTGGGTTTAGACTTAAGCAGCTTAGTTCACACACGTGTCTGTTAGAAAAGCTACTTGCACACCTGCCTTCCCTTTTCACTAGTATTCACCCTCTGCCGACTTATAAGACACCTATACACTCCTTCTCGTGAAATCTATGGAAGATGATGGAAGGACCACCGACTAGATTTTCTTTGATCAGAGCGTGGAGGACGGCGTCGAAGGGAGGGAACGTTGTGAACACAGCTTATAGGTTTTGGAAGAGGACCTGTAAAGTCAAACTGGCGAGAGAGATCTCGTCTTTCAACATGACAATGCTGCGATCTTGGAAAAAATTAGCGTGATTTTTTCAAAAGCTTCTATGAAAAGTTTGACGTCTTCGTTGTTGTAGTGGATCAAGTAATCTCTCATAGTTTGCATCTTCTTGTCGTACTAAACTTGTGGCGTAGTCGGATTTCGGCCATTTTGACGCCCGTCAGTTCGCTGTCAAAAGCCGATCTCGGTGGCAGGGTTCTGTTTACCAGTTTCTTGGTATACGTCATCCATTCGTAAGGAAAGCGACTTTTCTCTTCGTTTCTGGTGAAAGCTCGCAAATAATTCGCGTAGCTGTAACCAAGTGCCAAATAGTTGACTACTATGTCCAAGAAAACTGTGTGTAAACCGTCAAGTATTGATTGCTTCTCTTTATGACGCTGAATTGTTGGTTTCTTCGGTCTCCGGAGGCAAAGAACGAGTGAAGGCGTATTTTTGATCAGGTTCAAGTCGTAACGCTCCGTGTTGAAGCTCACGACTGGAGCTTGACGGATGTATCTCAGAAGCTGCTTCTTCAGTTGAACTAACGGTTGTCTGGTGTGAGCTGCAGCGAAGCCGCCTGGAGAAGGGGTGAATGTCGCTTCCTCCAGCAGGAGAGCTTCACCTATCGCCACATGTAACTTCGCTAACGTTGGTCGGTAAAGTTCTAGCACAGCTTTCTCGATGACTTTGGCGTTCTCGTTTATGTGATTTTAAACTCGGTCTAACAAGGGGTCGGAATCTGCGTCGGATTCTCTGACGTACACCGTCCCCTCCTACCCCGGAAAGTCGGATGTGACGCTAGCCGACAAAGGGACGTGATCCCACAGCAGGGACACGTGTTCAGTCGACGGTTCTCTGCACGGTCTGAAGAAAGCCTCGAAATCGAAGGTAATGTTGTAAGGGTAGATTCTGGAATGTCCGTCGGGAGGAAAAGTTTCACGTGTGGCAGCGGGACGGAACTGACGTAACAAATTTGAAGCGCGCTTGCTGGTGTTGTATAAGTGAAAGGAAATGTGGCGGAAGACGCAGAGGTTGTCCTTGTTGGGAAAATCTAACACAAGGCTTCTCTTTCCAACTCGACCGTCCTGCCTGTTCCTACCGCCTATGGGAAAACCTCCAGGTCCCATGTAAACGCAAATGTTCAAAATTAGTAGGAAAAAGAGCGCACCGCTTGGTGTCAGCGTCGCAAAGTTTCCGTACTTCCTCGCAAGCGACGGTGTTTTCCATCTTTGAGAGGAGCTCTTCCAAAGTTTCTGAATTAGTTATAGTAGGGAGCGGTTGTAATGAGAGTTGCGTTGTTCTGGGAGACGTGAAAGTAGCGCAGTATGTTCTTGTCTTCTCTGTGTTGTAAGAGTAAGCCTACCGAGAATTTTTAAAAGACCGTACAATCACGACAGACACGTAGAAAAATGTAGAATAATACCTAAGTTTTGCCCTCTATGCGGCGAAGTCGATTGCTGAAAGATCACCTGTCGACGCGAATCTCTGGACGAGGTGACTATCCCTCCGCGTATATGTGCTGTACCGAACGGTGAGGAAACGTTCACGGCTAATTGGCCTGCAATACGAACGAGTGTCAGGATGCATGGGACTCGCGTGAGTGTAACAAACGTCAGACTACCAACCGGCGAGTTGAGTGACGCTGTAGATACTATGCGTCGCATTCACTTCACACAAAGATTCAGATACAAAGTGGGTTTCTCGGTAGGCTTACTCTTACAACACAGAGAAGACAAGAGCAAACTGCGCTACTTTCACGTCTCCCAGAACAACGCAACTCTCATTACAACCGCTCCCTACTATAACTAATTCAGAAACTTTGGAAGAGCTCCTCTCAAAGATGGAAAACACCGTTGCTTGCGAGGAAGTACGGAAACTTTGCGACGCTGACACCAAGTGGCGCGTTCTTTTTCCTACCAATTTTGAACATTTGCGTTTACATGGGACCGGGTAGGAACAGTCAGGCTGGTCGAGTTGGAAAGAGAAGCGGTGTGTTAGATTTTCCCAACAAGGACAACCACTGCGTCTTCCGCTGCATTTCCTTTCACTTATACAACACCAGCAAGCGCGCTTCAGATTTGTTACGTCAGTTCTGTCCCGCTGCCACACGTGAAACCTTTCCGGGTTTTGAACATCCGCGACTTACCCGCGTTAGAGAACTTGTTTGACATACAAATAGCGGTTTACACCGCGACGCGTCAGGTGCCGGGGCGGAAGTTGAGAAGACGCGTTACTCTGATCAGACCGCCTTCCAGAACTCTAGCTGCCCAAGGTAAAGTCAACCTACACCTGACGGCGAAAGACGGTTTGCACGTCTCTCTGGTCACGGACTTCAACGCGTACGCGGGTGTATACGAATGTTGCAAGTGTAAAGCGGCGTTCACCACCGAGTTCTTGCTGAAGAGACACAGGAACCAGCTTTCCTCTTGCCGACAAGTCAAGTTGCGCTACATAGGTTGCATCTACTAAAATTCGAGAACGATTTTCGAAGCACTAGCAGCCTTCTCCATTTTTCCTCCCGACGGACATTCCAGAATCTACCCTTACAAGATCATCTTCGATTTCGAGGCTTTCTTCAGACCGTGCAGAGAACCGTCGACCGAACACGTGTCCCTGCTGTGGGATCACGTCCCTTTGTCGGCTAGCGTCGCATCCAACTTTCCAGGGTGGGAGGGGTCGGTGTACGTCAGAGAATCCGACGCAGATTCCAACCCCTTGTTAGACCGAGTTTAAAATCACATAAACGAGAACGCCAAAGTCATCGGGGAAGCTGTGCTAGAACTTTACCGACCGACGTTAGCGAAGTTAGATGTGGCGATAGGTGAAGCTCTCCTGCTGGAGGAGGCGGTATTCACCCCTTCTCCAGACGGCTTCGCTGCGGCTCACACCAGACACCCGTTAGTTCAACTGAAGAAGCGGCTTCTGAGATACATCCGTCAAGCTCCAGCCGTGGGCTTCAACTCGGGGCGTTACGACTTGAACCTGATCAAAATACGCCTTCACTCGTTCTTTGCCTCCGGAGACCGAAGAAACCAACAATTCAGCGTCATAAAGAGAAGCAATCAATACTTGACGGTTTACACACAGCACACGGTTTTCTTGGACGTAGTCAACTATTTGGCACCTGGTTACAACTACGCGAATTATTTGCGAGCTTTCACCAGAAACGAAGAGAAAGCTCACTTTCCTTACGAATGGATGACGTATACCAGGAAACTGGTAAACAGAACCCTGCCACCGAGATCGGCTTTTGACAGCGAACTGACGGGCGTCAAAATGTCCGAATCCGACTACGCCACATGTCAGAAAGTTTAGTCTGACAAGAAGATGCAAACTATGAGAGATTACTTGATCCACTACAACAACAAAGACGTCATAGAGGCTCTGAAAAATCACGCTAAATTTTTCCAAGATCGCGGCATTGACATGTTGAAAGACGGGATCTCTCTCGCCAGTTTGACTTTATGGTTCCTCTTCCAAAACCTAGAAGCTGCGTTCACAACGTTCCCTCCGTTCGACGCCGTCCTCCACGCTCTGATCAAAGAAAATCTAGTCGGTGGTCCTTCCATCATCTTCCATAGATTTCACGAGAAGGAGTGTATATGCGCCTTATAAGTCAGCAAGGGGGGGAATACTAGTGAAAAAGGAAGGCAGGTGTGCAAGTAGCTTTTCTAACAGACACGTGTGTGCACTAAGCTGCTTAAGTCTAAACCCACCTGCAGTAGTCAGGTAGCATGTGAAAACTTACTTAACAGATCTCTTAATTGAGTAGAGGCTCTGTACTGAGAGAGTCTTTTCAGCCGTTTAAGAGGATTATCTAGGACAGGGTACATAAGGAGTGAAACGCCGCTCTCACCCATCACACTTTCTCGACCCGCCCTTCATCATCGTAGCATCGTCCACTCTACGCTCGCTCAGCATGTTATGATGGTTAGTTCTGCTATTTTCTTTACTTATCAAAGTGTTGACGCTACAGAGCATCGAAACACTCTCCAAATGAGTCCAAGAAAGAAAAAGCAACTCCCACTTGAAGCAGGAAGAGAAACAGTGCCCTATGATGCATGTGAGGTAAAGAAACATTGGAAGGACGTCACCAAGGAGCAATGGATAGAAGCATGCTTCAACTTCATCGGAACGGAAGTAGTTTCATTTGGACAGAGGGAGAAGATTTTGTTGGAGCTATTTTTCTTAGCTCCGTATACTTGGCCTGACTGTGGTGAAATTCCTTCAGGTTTGTCAGTCTTCGCCATACAAGTTATCAGGTCCTTGAAGGAGCTTCGATATATGCAAGGCACTCAGGAGGAGATTGTTCAGAAAATGACGGAATTCGAAACAGGAGAAGACACAATATGGTGCGAGGAGACGACATATACGGACGATGATCTGGAGTGCATCATTTGTAGCCCGTTGGAACATTATGTTAAAGACTTTGAGGACATGCTAGACAGCACTGAGATAAACCCGAAAGAGAGATCCCTTATTGCACAGAAAGAAGCCAAAGCTGTGTTGGAAAAGCTCAAGTTTGGTCAAGGATTCACTCTTCAAAGCAGCTGTGTGAGTGTGATAAAAAGTCTTGTGTTGAAACATCCAGACATGAAGTTTTTGCGTGCTGTCGACACACTTCCTTTACCTGAACTGATGATGAACATGATCGACCCCATCGTACCAACACGTTTTGACTCTGCCAATTGTCCCATGTATAAAATGGTTTCAAGTTTTGCCCGTGGCCGATGGCTAAACGATCCACTGAAGTCAGAAAACCTCCTTGATTTAATCAACTGACTAAATGTATTTTCTCATACTAGTATTAGTAGCATTAGTAATAGCGGCTACTCAGTCTCGTGCAGCACAAGCAGCAGCATCTGTCAGCAGCATCCGTGACATCGTCAGCAGCAGCAGCAGCTGCACAAGCAGCACAAGCAGCAGCATCTGTCAACAGCATCCGTGACATCGTCAGCAGCTGCAGCAGCTGCACGAGCAGCACAAGCAGCAGCTGCTGCAGCAGCTGCACGAGCAGCACAAGCAGCAGCATCTGTCAGCGGAATCCGTGACATCGTCAGCAGCAGCAGCAGCTGCATGAGCAGCACAAGCAGCAGCATCTGTCAACAGCATCCATGACATCGTCAGCAACTACAGCAGCTGCACGAGCAGCACAAGCAGCAGCAGCTGTCAGCAGCTGCAGCAGCTGCACGAGCAGCACAAGCAGCAGCACCGACAGCAGCAGCAGCAACAGCAAATCAGCAGCAGCAGCAGCAGCGGCGGCGGTGTAGACCACTAAATTCGAGATGGCAACATGTCTGTTTCTTAGAATCGACATTCGACATGAGGCCTAGTGACATTTGACATGAAGCTTGAAAAACATAGTGACAGGTGACATTAGCAATTCTTAAAATCGACATGAGATATGAGCATAATTAAGGGACATCGACATGTGCCATGGCTATTTTTTTTTAAGACAAACACCATAGACTCCTCATCCAGACCTCCACTAGTAGTGCTCTATAAGCGCAAGCTTTGCCTTAAGAGAGCTGTAGCTGTGAACCCTCTCCTCCCCCCGTACAAGCAGGTAAATATCAGAGTCAGCCAATGTCGCCAATACTACTCTCATACAAGGGTCAGGCACTGCTGGACTATAATAGATGGGTCAAGGTCCATTCTACTGAGGGTCAGGCTAGGCCGGACATTCAATAACAGGCTAGACGTTGGCAAATTTGCTTGAAAGTCTGGCCAGCAAGAGTCCAGCATACTCTCCCAAGAGTTCAGCATTGCCAGACTATGGCATGAGGATCCAGCATGGCCAGACTTTCAAGCAAGTTTGCCAAAGTCCAGCTTGTTATTGAATGTCCGGCGTAGCCTGACCCTCACTAGAATAGCCCTTGACCCATCTATTATAGTCCAGCAGTGCCTGACCCTTGTCTGAGAGTAGTATTGGCGCCATTGGGTGACTCTGATATTTGCCTCTGTGTAGTCAAACCTCACCTGAGAGAGACGTACTTCAGAGAGAAACGAAAGTGGATTCCGACAGCGGTGTGTGACGATCACTTAGAGCTTTTCGTGAAGATAAAAACGGAAAAAGTGCGAAAATGGTGTCCGCCGCCCGGCGGATGTTGTGAGAGACGTTACCTTCACGATCTGAGAACTTCGGGGCTTATGAAAGCGGAGTGGGAAGGTGACGGGATCCTAAGTCTCAACCCTAAGACTTACATTTGCTACGATCGAGTCAGCGGCACCGGTGAAAGAAAATCCAAAAAAAGATGGAGTGCAAAAGGTGTACAGAAGTAACAAAACCCTAAAGAACCAGACGACTTCTTGGATGTTCTTCGCAAACGAAAAACTCTCCTTGCGGTAAATAGAAATTTCAAAGTGGTACGAAACAAAAATGGACACTTACACCATAGAGAAAGATGACGTGCACTACTTGTATTATAAGCGTCGTGTGCATTCTAACGGTGTAACAACGAGTCCTTTAAAAATATGAAAAAAAAAAAGTGTGTTATTGATTGATTGAGCGCATCTTTTCAAAAATAAAGTGTTTATTAGAATTGAAAAAAAAGAAAATAAAAAAATAAATAAAATTATTGTTGTGTTTTATTTTCATACGTCTTCTTTTATTAGTAAGTAAAAAAAATTATAACAATTAACTAGCGTGTCCTCTTAAAGTGTCACTTCCTCCGGTCGCTGCTGATCTCCTAATTAAGGCATGTGACGTCGTCACTTCTAGTCACGTGACTCATCAGGTCGCTTCCGGTCACGTGATCCTAAAGTCCATCACTTCCTAAACAAAAAAATTAAGAGACACACTTCTTCATGACCCAACCAATCAGAGGCCTCCATTTGACCGGAAGTGACCCCCTCATTTGCATAATGGGTCACTTCCGGTGTACCAGCCAATCAGAGGCCTCTAACTAGGTCAAGGTCACGTGACGTCACTTCCGGTATGCCCTTATATGGACATGTCAAGGTCACGTGACGTCACTTCCGGTATGCCCTTATATGGGCATGTGACGTCACTTCCGGTCAAATGGAAGCCGCTGATTGGCTGCGTCATGACCTTGACCTCTAACTAGGTCAAGGTCACGTGACGTCACTTCCGGTATGCCCTTATATGGGCATGTGACGTCACTTCCGGTCAAATGGAGGCTTCTGATTGGCTGCAGGTCGATTGAGTAATAAACAGTACTTAAGCATAGTCCCGTTCCGATACATACTATACTACTGAGCTCACAAATGCGTAAATGACATATATACTCATCTCTTTTGAAGATTGGTCCATGCTCAAGTAACGTTGGTACATGTACAGGGTGAATACATGGAAGGCTGTCTTCATTTAAGCTCGGAAAGCGAGGCACCGTTGGCCTGTATTTTTGGTCTTCCAGCAAAGTTGATTTACATTTTGTAGTTGCTATGTCAGGGCTGCTGGATTTAATCCTTTACCTGTCAATATATAATAGGCTTATTTACTAACATGGTTAGTTATGACTTAACTAGTACTATGATTTAGTAGCATATACATTACACCTCAATCAATAAATCACCTCAACATCGGGTCCTAGGTTGAATACCCATATGGTTACACTCATCATCACTAATACTTAGACCTGAGGGACCCAGCTGTGTACAAAGTTGGAACAGTTTAAGCCTAAAACTGTGGTAACCGGGTCAAGTTTCTATGTCAAGACATTGCAGTCGGTTATAATGTACAGAGGAGGTGTTGTGGGTCATACCTATGTATTCTTCGTGTGATGTTTTTTACAACTTTTTTCTTGAATAAAATAGGTGACATAGTCGAAGTTTGGGGGGAAGGAGAAAATGAGAAAGTTTCTCTCTGCTATCCTCCAAATACCTCTACAGCTGGAACCCTATAGAATGCTCTTAATTGCTACCTAAATATATAGCAGGACATGGTGTCTGTCAACTGGTATAGGGGTTGTGGGCTTCATAGGGGATAGTTAACAGAAACAGGGAGGCCTCCAGAAGGGTTTGAATTGCTGATTAAATAGCTGATTTATAGGTACTTTGCCAAGGACACTGAGGGGGCAACACCCCTATAATCACAACAATATGACTTTCAATAGTCTCTTTGGGTCCCATGTGAGGGTTTCTGACCATTTTAATGAAGGTATGATAAGATTTGAGTAGGAATCTGAATTTTGGCTGTTTTCTCATTATTTGGCAGATCTTTGGACCCCCTGTACAGGGCGAGGGTCCCGGGGTTTGAAAATTTTTTTTTTGTGATTCTCCGTGTTTTGGGACCCAAATGCATAGTTTGAGCCTGTCCCCAAAGAAAAGCAGATTCATCACCCCCCCTATTCATAGAGGAGGCTGGCGTTAAGGGTACGGCAAGCTCTATAGGGGCAAGATGTATCTTTATAGTGATTTTATTCGTTTGATCCCTTCGTAGTCCTGATACATAAATTCAGCAACTGCAAGTCATTCAAAATTGCTGGGCTAATGTATAATAGCAACCTTAAAGGCGCATATCTTGGTACCCCTCCAGCGGCAGTCGGAGTGGGGTCAGGACAGGTACTCAGCCCTATTTATAATGGCACTGGGGGTTTAAAGGGTGGTAGTTTTGTGCATCATGATGGCAAATTAACATCAATCTTGACGTATTGTCCTATCATTTAAGGGTTAAATACTTGATGGACGCTTCTTGCTGTGGAATTCCCATACGGTTCATTTCCAAATTGATTTTGCTCTGTCCCCTATAGTTTTTACTGCCCTCAGCTAATTTACTCTTTTATTTCAGTTATCACTTTGTGTGCATCGATGGTGCTGAGGTGGTGTTTGAGGGTGTAGATATCAAAGTAACAGCATGCCGTGTGGACGCCGCCACACAGGCCTTGTACCAACTCAGGACAGGAGGTGTTCCTCTACATCTGCTGCAGCACATTTCATCATACACCTTTAACATAGACACGGAGTCGGACCAACAACCAGGCTTCGCCATCTCAGATGAATCATGGACCAAGATGTCTGTAGAGCTGGGACTGTGGCAGGACAGTTATACGAAGGACTGCAATTGTATTTATCTGGGTGAGACAACACCAATACGTGGGTTGCTACTGTCTGGTATAGCCAATGTGTATCGTGTGCATGGTGGTAGGATAGAGTTGGAGGCGTTATACTACCTTCTGCATACAGGGAAGCTGGAACATGTCCGCCAACTCTGTCTGACAAAGATCAATATCACCATGGCTAAATGCACTCGTGGGTTGGCTGCTGTAAGGAGCACTGAGTACAAGCTGGTGCAGGCTTTGGGTGCACATGGTGACAAACTCCTGAGTTCCCCAGACTTTAGCTCATAGACATGACAGAGAGCGAAACACTTAACTTAACCCTACAGTGTATGCATGGTAGGATATTAGATATGTATGACACTGTGAATAACGATCTCTATCACGAGGTAGTTAAGGCCACTCAAAAAATTAAAATGGTTTCTCATCATTGCGTGCATCATATAAATCAGGTTATAAGAATTCTTTAAATTTCTTTTGCACATTTTTGATGAGAAACATTATAAAAATGAATATATATTGGTATATTTGGTATCAAACTACAGCTAGTACTGGCGATGATGCAGTGGGATAGAAATAACTCACATTTTCCCCACTTCCAAAGATCAAAAAGTCATTTACTACTAAAATGTGAATTTTGGTCACAGAAAAAAAGGTTATTTATTCTATACATTTTAGCCCGAGAAAAATAAAAGAAAAAGCCTCGCTCGTCGTATTTTTCTGTCCTTGGTAGTGAGAAACCACTTTTCATCCATGAGTGGCCTAATAGCCGTTTTTTCAATAAGATATGTATCTAAAACTATTTTGTGATATCATAATGTGGGCAAGATGCAGCCTTAGATGTAACGCGTATGCGTGCGTGTATGTGTGTGTGAGGTATAAGACGTTGGTCCTTATTACACACAGACTACTGAGGAAACCTCACTATAGTATAAAGATTATAGTATTTATGTTTTTAATTTGTAAATAGATGAAGACTAAATATGTTGTATATTCAACTTATTTTTAAGGTTTGCTATAAAACATGGTGGTGGCACTGGCATCTTCTGTATCAGGCCCCAAGCGACTGTCCATATCACCGAAACCATGGACGAGCTTCAGCAGCAAAGCGAATAGAGTCTGATTGATAGCTTTTGAAAATATCAAGACATCGCTGGCACTATCTAATTTCAAACATGTGTTATTTTGTGACAGAGCAGTGACATATTCCCAGCTATAAGTCGTTACAAGCATGTGTTTTTTGTAAGCTATGGGAAATATCATATATGTGGCCTATACTGATGTATTATGTTTGTTGTAGACATGGTGAATTAAGTGGTTTACCACTCCTGGATCTATCTACCAGGAGTGACGACAATAGGCCTGTGTCCACTATACGACAAGGAAACAGGAATATATGGCTGTTTTGACATCCAGCTATAGGCCTGTGTCCACTATGCGACAAGGAAACAGGAATATATGGCTGTTTTGACGTCCAGCAATATGTATATATCTGGTACATATATTCATCTAAATCGCCAAGATGAAGTTCGGTTTTACTGTGTCCACTAGGCATTGTAATCTCTTATACCTGGTCTTATATGAAGATACCAAATTCATGTATTGTATGCATGCAGGTGCTTTCATTCTAGATTTGTCATCCCTGGCGTTATACTTCAAATTGCATAAGGGCCCATTAAAAGCAATCCAATTAAACTTAATTAGACTTGCCTCCATCCCCTGGTACTATACCTCTTTATGTCCTATTTTATTTAGTGTACATTAAAATGTGTAACAAATGCCCTCGCATACAGAGGACTATTACCAATAAAAAGTACTAAACTCAAACTCAAAACTCAAATCACTTAGCACAGGGTAAGGTGAGTGGCACAATACGCCATCTGGGGTTACATTTGGTTACATATCTAAAGTAGGACCTGAGAAGGTGGTGTGACAGTCTATTTCCTGGCACACCAGCTTGTTACGTACTAGATTTGATTGCTTGTTGATAGCTTACAATGTTTGTCGTCCAACTCATGCAAAAGTGAGCTTTATTAGAGGAAAATAGATGATACAAAATATAAAATATTACCCATATGTCATACATATTCCAATTTCTTCACAAAAAATCAAACATGTTTGATTGAAATATCAGGGGTTTTGTGATTTGGTTTTGATGGACGATGGGTTATGATATTTCTATATATTCCAGATATTTGTAGTCCACCTGTGTCCACTGGGAGACAAAACATATATTTCATATTTGTATTCAAATTCACGTTTTAACAGACGACAAACGGCCTCATATATGCTAATGACACAGGTCTAATATGTAAATATCTGGGAATATATTTTGTAGATATATTTTACTTTAACTGCAGGTATTTTGTGTCCACTAGGCGTTATACATTGCTGCCCAGACTGCCCAGGGCAAACATGGACGAGTTATTATAATAGAATAAAGAGCATATCGCCCAATTTCTACAGTAAAAATCAAACATGTTGGATTTCTAAATTTACGCTATTGTCGTCCAGTTTTGGTACCCCCAAATGGCTATCCCACTGTTGTATTTGAGAATTTTGTCGTCCATCTGTGTCCATAGGGAGACAAAACACATATTTCATATTTGTATTCAAATTCACGTTTTGAAGGACGACAAACGGCCTTACATATGCTAGTGGACACAGGCCTAATGGGAAATCACCTTGGACATAATGCTATGGTGTTTTAAAGCATAGTCGTGCTCATTGACACGGTTACATTGCACTAATTATAAAGTAATTTATGATAACAATAATTTGTCTCTGCGAGAGAAGGCCGTGACAACAATTATTGACTTGCAAAAGAGGTTAATGAATAATTGAACATACATATCTAGCCATGATTTAGGTCATCCTGTGGAGATGTAGAAACCACAAGCCCAGTGGGCACAGAACACTGAATCAACATTGAAAACTGGTTGAAAATGTTGATTCAATATTGATGCAACGTTAATTCAACATTGAACAGAGTTTTGTGCCCACTGGGAGGGAATACTACTGTGTTGATATTATTCGAATGTTTCGGTTTGTATCAGTTCAAAGAGTTTCAGGCGAAGTCTCTTTTAAATTAAACTTAACTTTATGTATCATCATAGAATGGTTCCTTGTGTATACAATCACAAAATATATTTTGATAACAACTTTCTCTTCAAGTGACCTGATCAGATGCCTCTTTCCCGGGGGCAGAACCAAGTCAATGCATTTCCCAGTAAACAAAAAACGTTACTAAGTATACAACATTTTATAACGTTATATAACGTTATACAATGTTTTTCTAAGTCTTCTCACTATGGCATAACGTTATTTAAAGCTTTAAGATGTTATCTTGACGTGAAATAACGTGTTTTCTTTGTTAGATGGGATATATATGCTTGACAATGTATATGAATATATATATGGGGGTTACATGAGGACATAAAGCATTGCTATATATGCATATTATATTGTGGCAATACAGAGTGTCCCCTCTACCCCGTCTTTTTATTAATATTGTTGTAAGGTTGAAACTAAGTAAATATTGCTGGAACAAAAGACGTTACAAAATGTTATGCGTCTACATGGGACTGTCTACATGTAAATAAGGCTACCCAGTAGGCCTAATGTTGTATGATATTGTATATTCATCATGCATGTGAAGTACACGACTACGTTAATCGTATATCTGCCCCTGTATGTATCACTATAAGATGTGGCTTTTACCTTGGTTTATAAAATGGTTGGCCGTTTGTTATAGTCTGATAGAAGTCATGTACAAAATTAGAGTTTTAGGGGGCATAAACTTTTGAACCAGTTGTAAATGAATAAGTTTTAAGTCACTTGTTTGGATTGGGGGAGTGGTTAGGACACTGGCTGATCAATCCTGGGCTCATAGCTTCAAATCCATGCCAAGGCTACATGTTTTTACCTAGTTGGTTAAAAATAGTTATAGTATTTACAAATAAAAACTTAAAGATGCAACAATAGAAAACTATTTTAGATTACACTATAAATATGTTATTTGACCTACCAAAAATACATTTTCAATTGTGTGTGAAGAAAATAGCATTGACATGGATTTGAACTCATGACACATGGACTGGTAGGCCAGTGTCCTAACCACTTCACCAATCTGAACAGATGGCATATAGACCTACAATAGAGATGTATAACTGAAAGGTTTATAGCCCCTTAAAGTCCAAATTTGGGTCATGACAGGAACCAGCTTCAGCTAATCACCTGGCTGCTATAGTTAGCAGAGGAAACAGCACTGGTACCAGACAAAATGGCGCTGTACAGTGATCATCTTGCTAATGAGGAATAGAGCAACAGTGCAAGGCAGGCATTTCCCTTTTGTGGATTCCAACATTTTGGGTCTTGATAAAACATCAACAGAGTTGCTGAGATAATGAAGACGATTTATGGGGAGAGTAAACAAAAGCAACGCCATCACTCTGACGATTTTAGGCATGACCTTAAATTGGTCTAGACATGATTATAATGACCCTTGATTGCTTAAGGCAAAATAATTTAAAAAAAGACGTGTGCTTCAGGCAACCCGACCCTAGATTCCAAAAAGGTCGGACCTTAGCAATTTTTTGGTAAATTCTTATTTCTCTTCATGTTAACAATCCTTTGTCAAGAATAACAAGCTCCCACTGCCCTCAGTGGCCTAGATAATAGTCTGCCTTCAGGAAATGTTTTTTAAGAGGAATATCTAACAATCTTTTTATATTTATTCTTACTCAAGAAATTCTGGTGTGACAATTTGCGACTCTGTATTGTATTCTTTAAATTGTAGAATAATTTCTCTTTTAAATCCGACCTACCTACCCTAAAATCTCGGACCATATATATTGCCTGAAACATACCTTTTTTATGCAACTTTATCTAGGCGTATAAGGCCATCATTAGTTATAGAAAGTCTCGACATGAAGAACATGCCTATCTATTCATAGGGACCAACTATTTATTTGTTGCCTTCCGCGCCAGACTGTGTAGACCTTGTGATTTGTACGGAACCACCAGATACTGTACTCCATCTGTGTTGGCATGTGGCAGACACGCATCTAGGTTTTCGCCCCTGGAGTCGGATACAATTAAGACGCTCATGCTGTAATAAAATAGTTATTTATGTAAATACATGATAATATAGCAATGTTAACACCATGGGTAACCCATCATATAATAATAAATAGTTTGATAAAAATATGTGCAATGGCTCACAATATATACAGTGTATGACCTCTTATACTAGTGTTCTTACATGCCTGAGATAGGCTATACTGCTTTTACCACCGGGGTCTGCAGTTGTCGTCTCGCTGGGGTGGAATGATCAGGGGCATTTGGTACTGCTGCTGGGGTGCCGCCGGAGGCTGCTGAAATCACTTTTATCCGTTCACTCTGAATAAGTTCATCTCGGACCTTTTCTAGGAGCCTTCCCAGCATATTGCCGCCCTTCACCGTATCAAAAGTCAGAGACTTCACGTTGCCCATGTGTCTACCAACACCGAAGACTGGGTGGAAGGTACATTCATAGAGGTGTTTTCCTTGTGATCGTTTTAGAGTTCTGGCTTTGTTCTCGTCCTGGAACTTTATTTGTAGCAACTCATATACTACCTTTGTTGTCCCTTTATTCCAGTCAGGGGCTGGTGTCGTCTGCTTCCCTAGAGCCATAATTTCATACGGATCAGACTCGCTCATGATTTTTTCAGCAATTCTCTTGTTACCCCCATTGAGGGCTTTGGAGTGTTGAAGAGCCTGTTCAAGTGAGGAGTAAGAGACATCCTTATATACCAGTTGGCATGGGGACAAGTTGGAATATAAACTATGTTCAGATTTGAAGGCTATGCCGTCGCGGGTCTTGACCATGCTGGCTGCTTTCAATGTGAGACCGTGTGGTAAGCTGGGGATGTCTTTGTGGGCATAAGTTTTATTGTCGACAACCGTTCATCAATAGAGTTTTCCTCCTGTCGTCGTCTTCAAAATTCTGCAACCTTTCAGCCATTTTCTCAGCCACTCCCTGATTCCTCAGATTGAATTCAGTCAGCCCTTGGAGCTCGATGTCCATCCTTTTAATATCGGTGGCGCTTTGTTTACTTTCAGGTTCAGTCTTGTCATATCGATCAGTGAGTTTTTTCAAGAGAAGCGCCGTCGTGTTGACCAGCACCTCACTGTCGCCAATCCTCTTCTCACACGTACTTACATCGTCTTGGAGCTTGCTTGCCTTAATAATGGCTTCGTCGTGATCATTTTCAAGCTGAATTAGCCTTTTCTCAAGTATTTGAACCGCTTCCGTGAGTTCTTTTGTTGTTGCTTTGGCCGGTAAAGATTTAAACTTCGTTCGCCTGGGCGCCGCCATTTTGAATCTGGACTTGTTCCCGGCGGTTGTTGTTTACATACCCGGATGAAGGCGCTTCGCTCCGGCTCGGTGGTTTAAAATTCGTCAAAATGTCTAAAAAGAACAATTTTAGGCCTCTCCACTACCTGTTATGGCTTCTCTGTGCTTTCATGTGTATCACTGCCCGTTAAGTTCTTGGCACAGGGTGCAAATGATATCCGAAAACTCCCGGTAAATATGGAGCCTCTCCTTGCCGCGTCTAGGTGGTGGCCGCCATGTTGTTCATTTGTGACGTCAACATTTGTTCAAATTATTATGGCCATCAATATGCAATTGAAAATATTTAGAAGAGTAAAAACCATGAAATAAAGGCAAAGGCCCATAGCCAGAGGATTTTTGGTATCGTTTCCCTCCTTGGTGGGGCTGGGGCTGCATCCCACTCAGCCTGTGGCTTCGTGGGATACGGCCCCAGCCACACCTCCGGGGGAATGATACCAAAATATCCTCTGGCCATGGGCCTTTATCTATTTATTACGAGGCGCCTCATACCTGGTAAGGGTAAAAAGAAACATAATATTATTTTGAAAGGTGATGACGATGTCCAGATTGTAAAAGAGGAGGTTCCAATGTACATAAATAATTTCTTCTCAAACATAGGCCCTAGGTTGGCTGAAGCTCATGTTAGAGATTGGTCTTTTGATGGACGTAGATGTGTTGATTCCATCCCTGACTTTGAGATATCGCAGGAGATTGTTGGTAAAGTTTTGCAAGATTTAAATATAAATAAATCATCCTGTCTCAAGAATATTTCTTCTAGAGTATTCAGGGATGCTGCTGTATGTATGTTAGAGCGATTCTCTAAAATTATGAGTCTGGTTGTTGACGGTCAAAGAATACCGGTACTATGGAAGGTAGCCAAGGTAACACCCCTACCAAAATCAGGAAATTTAAATAATGTATCTAATTATAGGCCTATAAGTCAGCTTCCTATACCTGGTAAAATACTTGAAAGAATAATTCACACCCAGATTACTAACCATTTAGATAAAAATAATATTCTCACCGAAATTCAGGGGGGTTATCGAAAATCATGTTCTACTTTAGATACTATAAGTAAACTCACTTCAAATATTTTAGAAAATAGAAATAGAGGACTTGTTACAGTGGCTACCTTCATCGATACAAAAAAAGCGTTTGATTGTGTAAATCACTCCATTCTTGTAAAAAAACTTGAACAATATGGTATAAGAAATAATAACTTAAAATTAATTGAAAATTACCTTAGTTTAAGAAAACAATATGTTATAGCGAATGAAATAGTCTCAGAGCCCCTTGATATAGCATGTGGCGTTCCACAGGGGAGTATATGTGGGCCATTACTGTTTTTACTTTATGTTAACGACATACCTCAGGCTCAAAATGGAGTTCATTGCCTTCTATATGCGGATGATACGGTACTTTTTTCACATGGTCACTCGATACAAAATATTGTCCCCAGACTAGAAGAGGGTTTGCGCTTGTACGCCAGCTGGTCATCGAAAAATAAATTAACGATGAATGAATGTAAAACTAAATCATTATATTTTTCAAGTAAAATTAAATATAAAAGGGTAGATTTGAGAAATCATGAAATGTCTGTGAATGGTCAAAAACTAAAATATGTACCTACCTTTAAATATCTTGGGGTAACTTTAGATTACGAATTATCTTTTAATTGTCATGTCAAGGAGTTAAAAAGACAACTTGGTTTCAAAGCTTGTTTATTAGGTAGATTAAAACATTATGTTCCTTCAACCCTGTTACTGTTAATTTACAATACCTATACCCTTCCTGTGATAGATTATGCTGATGTTTTGTATAATGGTGCTAATGTAGATCTGCTAGCAGAATTACAGCGAATACAAAGTAGATGTTTAAAACATTGTCTTAAGTTACCCGTCTTAAGTTCTACCGGTTATGTTCACCAGCAGGCTAAAGTTCCAATGTTGGCAGACCGTCGTCTGTATCATGCAAGAATATTAGGGCTTAAAAGATCTATAATTCCAAAGTTTTGTAAAAGGAAAACACGTCAGACCAGACAAAGTCAATTTGCAGAATTAAGCTATGATTATATTAAGTCTGCCACATATGAGAAATCCTTGAGTGTCTTTGTTGCCAAATCTTGGAACAATCTGGAAAACAAATTTAAAAATATTGAAGACATTTCTACCTTTAAAGCCAGAATGAAGGAGCTTCTGAAGGACTCAATCCCCAGAAACCAGAAGAATCTGTTTGAAAATTTCAGGATCTAGATGTATGACATTGATCTCGATATGTAGTGATTGACTATATAAAACAATCAGAGTTGTGATTAGTAGAGTAAGTGTTACGGTATAAAGGTACATACGTCTATACTATGAAAAGAGACTATTAGATTTTATATCTGATATAGTTTGTTACTAACAATTTGAAAATTATCCTGTTTTTATTACTAAAAAGGGGTGGAATGTAAAATCAGCTACGCTGAATTTCATCCTTACTTGTTTGGCGCAGTATTTTTTTGACCATTCTTCAAAAGGTTTTACTAAGTAAGTCACGTGACAGTTACCGGTACTCATACAAAACCATTACTTTGAAAATATTTAATTAAATCATGTTAATCATTTATTCTATAATTCTGATGATAAGTGACAATACAATTATGTTTGTGTGAAAGGATACCCGATTCATTATATCGAAGTATGGATTAATGTATGGATACCCGATTCATTAAATCGAATGAAATTGATGTACCTGTAAATCAACAAAACGCCAAATAAAGTTAAATTGTTCTAAAAAAAAAGGCCATGGGATACAGGAACACCGTATCCCATGAGGGGCATGGGATACAGGATTTTTAGTACTTAAGCATAGTGGTCATCGTATCCACCATGAAATAACCGGGAGGTTATGGAGGGTGACTACACCATACTCCATGGGGGCATGAAGTACAGCGATCCCACAGTCTTTGCAAAAACATGCAGGACAGTGGCAATGTCCTCCTAAAATGCCACCGGTCCAGCAGATTCACAAGTGTAGCAGGACCGAATGTCCAGTCACATGTTGGACTTTTCTGAACTAAAATGATTTAGTTGGTCTCTAAACCTGAAGTATGTTTGTCAATATATGTGTAAATCTATGTATTTATCCTGATTTAGCCATAGATGATTACAAATAAAATGTATTTTCAATGGACAAAAATATTTTATACTTAAAGTACATAAATTAGTGGCTATCCGGTCCTTCAAAAATATAGCCGGTCCTGCGAAATTTGCAGGACTGAATGTCCGGTGGGGTGAATTTTCTTTTGCAAAGACTGATCCCATATAGGTTTAACATGGAGAGAGCTGAACCTGCCATGGATAAATCCTAAAATGC